>VDFB02117157.1:0-23025 GCA_007258455.2 Sequoia sempervirens | reverse complement strand
CTAACCCTAATTAAACTCTAGCTGTAATTGAACCCCAACCCTAACCCTATTTGTTCCTAACCCTAGTATCTCACAAATACAAGATCAAGACCTTGCCAACTCTGGTAAACCTTATTGGATAGTGATAAAAGCTACCTTATCTTTCATTAAGGTAGAAATTTTTTGTTATACAACATGCCCCTTTAAAATTGGAGATAGGCACTACAAAAAGAAGGAAAACACTAATGAAAATGGTCAGTGGTATTGTGGAAGATGTGATAAAACTTTTCCTAAATGTGATTATAAATATATACTTCAATGCAAAGTGGAAGACCATACTTCATTCAGTACTTGGATTACAACTTTTGAAGAAGTGGTAGAAGAAAAATTGTAACAACAAAAGAATTGAACATTTTGAAGCATGAAAAACAAGATGATGTTAAGTTTTCACACATTATACAAAAGGTCCTTTTCAACAGATATATCTAAGTTAGTTAATGCCATTTTGTCATGATATACTTCTTTGATGCTGTCAATACTAAATCTAATGATTGACGAACATTTTTGCTTTTAAATTTATTGTTCTTGGTTGATTGTTGTTATAAACAAGTTGGTATGATTTCAAATTTCAGTGTGTACCCTTATATATGGGAATTGAGATAAACAATGACACAAACAATAATAAAATCAAATTGATTGCTTTCCAAATTCATATTCATGAAAATGTAAGCATTTTTTCAAGTCTATAGGCATCTTGATAAAGGTAACTCTCGGCATGTTTTACATATATTATTAATTAATATAGGTATGCTAGTTAATTAAATTATTAACTATATTTTATTTGTATTATATATTGAATTGTTAAAAGATGTAAAAATATTAATACTAAATATATAGGAAAATGGTTAAAAATTGCATATTTTCAAAATAAAATATAATTGTGCAATTTAAATACAAATTATATATAATTCTTATAATATTTATATTATTATTATTTATTGAATATTTTATAAATTTAAACTAAAGTTATCCTCCCTCTCGCTCTCCCTCTCTCCCCCTCTCTGCATATATCTCCCTCTTCCCCATCTTCTATATCTCCCTCCTCTTCATATCTCTCTCCCTTTCTTCGTCCCTCTCTCAATCTCTCCCCATCTCTCCCTGATCTTTTGCTCCCTCCCTATACCCCTATCTATCTTCATATCTCAACCTATTTGTCCCTTTATCTTGCCATATATCTCTATATCTATGTCTTTCTCTTCCCATTTATCTGTCTCTCCTCTCTCTTTCTCTCTCCCTCTCTCTATATCTCCTTATATCTATCTTTCCATATCTCTCTCTCTCTCTCTCTCTCTCTATATATATATATATGTATATATCCCCCTCACCCTATCTCTCTATATATTTTATTTCTCCCTCTATCTCTCTCTATATCTCTATCTATTTTTATCCCTTTGCCTCTCTCATTCTATATTCATCTCTACCTCTATCTATAGGGAGAGATACAAAGGTGAAGCATTGGACCTTCCCAAAGATCCACCAATCTCAACACTAATCCCAACTATTTTGAGCATTTAAGTACATATTGTATGCTAGATTAGGAGGAATGTGTCAAAGCTCATATTTATTGATGCAAAATAGGTCCAAAGTCACAAATTTGATGTAGAGTTAGTTATAGTTTTGTACAAAATTTCAAGTGCCACATAGAGCAAAGATATTCCAGTTTTTTATATCATCATGTCATCAAATTTGGCACTTCTTCAACACTTGTATCTTCATCAACATTAACAAAATCAAAGGTATGTACTTGAATCCCTTGCATTTAAATTTTTCTATATATAAAAATATTTTAATATTTCCCTCAAATCCATAATATATATATTAGTGTGTATTTATTTATTGCAATAAAGAATTAACCTAAGTAACACATTTAGAATTCTAAGGATTTGTGCTTGGAAAAAATGCATAACAGATTTTTTTGTTGGATGTTGTGTTGTATAGTTTAGAAAAGCTCAAAATATGAGTAGGATTTTAAGGCCATATATTATGGTAGCTTAAAATGTAAAAGAAGGAAGGAAATCTATTATCAATTTTAATCTACAATTTAATACCATATGAAAAATCACATGTAGTATTATCTAAAATTAATTCTTAACATATTAATTTTATAAAATACACTTACCATTCAATAAACTTCTCCCAAGAAAGAAACCCTAAGTGAACATTAATTGAACCCTAATTGTAGATTCATAACTCTAATCATAACCCTAATTGAACCCTAATTGTAGATTCATAACTCTAATCATAACCCTAAGGGAACACTTATTGAACAGTAGTCCTAATTGTACCATAACCCTAACTTTGAACTATAGTTGAACTCTAATCCTAACCCTAACACTAATTCTTATCCTAATTGAACCTTAACCCCAACCCTAATCTTAACCTTGACCCTATTTGAACTCTTATTGAATTCATAACCTTAATTAAACCCCAACCTCATCCTCAATCCTAACCCAAATTGAACATTAATTGAACCCTAAACCTAACCCTAAGTGAACACTCATCCTAATTGAACTCTTAACTTTTTAGTTGAAAATATTAAAGTGCCTTAGATTTTCCCATTCATCATCATTTATCATTCAATTCCTAATAGAACTCCAAAATTTATACTTTTATAATGTTTTTAATACACACCTAATATTAAGGGTTTAGAGTTTAAGGGTTAAGGGTTTAGGGTTAAGGGGAGAGAGATAGAGGGAGTGAGTGAGTGACCCATTTACATATTATTCTTTTATTCTTCTTCAGTTAAATATTTAGTTACCCATTTAGTTAGTAGAAACCCAAGAATTTAATAGAATGGACTACTCATATTATACCTTGCATTATGGAGCTCAATTATCGATATATTACTACTTATCAAATCCTTTGTAAATAATTGTAAACTTATGACTCCATTTAAGCATTTAATTGATTTTCTTGAATCAAAGCAAAAACATAGACACACAATTGAACAAATTCTCAAAAGAAGAATGGCAACTTCATTAACATTTCATTCAAAATTCACTCAAATCCACATAAGGAGAGAAAATATATTAGAATTATACATGTATTCATGCTTATAAGTCATATCTGCATATAATTTAAGATAATTTGCATATATTCACCCAAAAATCAAAACATGCTATCTATTCTATTCCATCCGCTTGGGGTTTTAACAACCAATGGCACCATAGATATCACTTCCTCATCAGAGGAAAGATGTCTTTCTACCCATATATTCAACTCAAAACCTAGCTAGAGCTTTCATCAATTCTCTCCCTACAAATTAGCCTTGAATTCCCTTTTATATGACAAGGGAGCAACAAGCTTCGGGCTCAAATGTAATTTCACCACAAATTTTCATTTGAACAAAATCTCCATTGCATTTGAATTTCATTTCAAAACTTCCCACACATTGAATCTGCAAAACATAGTGGTGAAAGAATTGGGGAAAGCTAAAAGAATAGGGAACACAAATTGTCATCAAAATCCCCTTGTCGCTAGGCCATGCAAAAAAACTAGGCAACCAAATTGCCACAAAGGCACACCACAACAACTTCTTATTTAACCGCCACCCTGCCCTTACCAACACTCAAAACCCGGTATACACACCCACTTCTAGTTGTTGCCCAATACGGTAGACCCTCATCTTCCTCTTCTTTCTTGTCCTTGCCCAATACAGTTCTAGTCCGTCCGCTTGGGGTTTTAATAGCCGATGTGCCCACAGATATCATTTCCTCATCAGATGGCAGACCGTGATTGAAGCAACTTAAATATCGAAAGTAGTTCGAGTCGATCTTGGTTACATCATCAAAAGTGTTGCTCGTAAGGTCAATGGGTGAGTGTTGGCATCTAAAGGAGCCATGCACATACCTTATTTTCCTATTGACACTAGTAATAGAGCACATCAACTACTTGCCTTTGTCATCTACCAGTTGAGCAGCAACGTCCTGGAATTGCAACCTTCTACTACATCTAGTGGGCACAAGCCTGGGCTTGCAAACCAAAGCACCTTCCTAAATAGCAGGACCGAGCTTTTGTGAGCTCAAAAGAATAGACCTCCTTACTGACTTACTCATTTTCTCTTCTTAGACAAGCAATCAAACTTGATTAGACTCAACCCACAAAGTGCTCTAACTACTACAAGAATGACACTATTAGCAGTTAATTCCTCTTGTATTTATTGTGCGAGGTAATGGCAACCTTCATCAATGCTTAGTAAATATGCATGTGCAAACATGGCAATTTGGCGGCGTATGCACTGTCATCGTTTAACTAGAGTTGTATGAGAATCCAAAGATCACCTTTCATGATTTCCAACAACAACATCTTCACACAGATTGAGATCGATGTGACTACACAAGCAAGGAATAATTCATTAATGCTTCACCAACCTTCCTCTTCCTCTTGTGAGCTAGCAGGGAACAATAGAGATTTACATTAGCTTTTGATCTTGGTTGTCGATCTAAAACCACGGGTTATGAGCTCAATAGTGTAGATTGGGCCCCACATTCCATACATGACACACATCTACCTTTTTCTAACCTCGCACCAAATAACAGGGCGACACCTTAGGTCTGTGAGTTGGTGGGGTACGATTGAGATCTTCTCCCATATCTTTGAATCTGGAAAAACTACACATTGCACGGTTAGTATTTAATGAAAGGCTTTGGCTAAGCCGTTGGTGACATGACCACTAGAGTTAATGGCTTAGGCTTACGTCACCAGATTAAAATTAAAACCCAACTTTGATTTTAATACTTTATTTCCTCCGTAGGGTTTTATTTCCTAAGTCTTGGTTGGCCTTATTAAATTCTTATCCTAACCCTAACAAAGAACAAATGATTAAGCTAAGGATTGTATTTGTTGTTATAACTTTAGTTCTAGAGAATTCTTAATTACCAATTCTTATTTGTGCATTTGTATATGAATCCAATTGAATGCCTTTCCATATCATTATGGAAAATTTTATTATTGCAACCCTAACTCTACACTAAAAACCCTAACTTTGAACTCTATTATATACCCCTAACTAACACTAATTGAACTGTAATGTAACCCTAGGGTGTTGAAACCTAACCCTAATTGTATCAAAACCCTAGAGAACTCTAATTGAACCCTAACCCTAAAATGGCGTAATCCTTACCTTAATTAAACCCTAACCAATCCTAGCCCTACTTTAAGACTAACCTTAACCCTGACCTTAATTAAACCCTTATTGAATTATAACCCTAATTGAATACTAATTGAACCTTAACCCTAAGTGAATAGCAACCTTAATTAAACTCCAACCATAATCCTATTTGAATTTTGACTCTAATCATAACCATAATTCAACCCTAACCTTAATTGAACCCTAACCCTAAACATGAGTTCAATTAAGTTTAAGGTTCAAATAGGGTTAGACTTGAATTAAAATTAGGTATAGGATTCAATTAGGATTAGGGTTGGGGTTGGAGGTAAAGATTAAGGTTCTATGATAGAGCTTGGGGTTAGTGTTAGGGTTCAATTGGGGCAAGGGTTAGTATTAGGGTTAGGGTTATGGTTCAATTAGGGTTTCATTAATGTTAGTTTTAGAATCATAGTTATGTTTAGGGTTGGATATAAAATTAGAGTTAGGTTTGAAGTTAATTAGTGTTAGTTTTAGGGTTGGGGTTATGGTTAGACTTATAATTAATGTTAGTATTGGGATTAGATTCTATCACTTTAATAAAAATAATCTTCTATAAATTCATTCAATTTTTTTAAAAAATTATATAATTTAAAATATTTTCAAATTTACCTATGTATATATATGAGAGATATAGCAAATATAAACTCTATACAATTTATAGTTAACTTGACATTGTGTATAAAAAGGTTTAAGTTATGAATGTTATAATATAAAAAATAAATGTGTTTTCAATGTTTATTTGTCAGTTTAAAAGATGTGCCAATAATATTTCAATAACTAAAGATTAATTTTTTCTTGAAGGTTAAAATAGATTGGTAAGTAAATTTATCTATAATAAGTAAATTTATCATTGATTTTTTCTTGATAAGTAAATCAATATTTCATAAATTTATCTATAATTCTTATTTAATTTTTCTTAATTATATTAAATTATATTTTATTAAATTGTTAAAAAATTTGTTGCTTATAAATAATTTTATTTGTTTTTATAATTAACGATATATTGGGTATAAAAGGTTTAAGTTATGAATGTTATAATATAAAAAAAATTGTTTTCAATGTTTATTTGTTAGTTTGATGTGAGAATAATGTTGCATAGTAATGATTAATTTTTTCTTGATTGGTTAAGTGATATTGTGAAATTATTCTATGTTAATTTAATGTTATGAATGCTATATAATATAAAGAAAAATATTTCTAATATATTTTTAATGCATAGTTATATTTTATAAACAAACATCTAAAATAAAAATGTGATTGTAAAAAAAATACAACTTAATGAGTGAACATACATTTAAAGTTAAAAGTGAAATTATAAAACAAATTGTAAATTTATTTTATTTTTCTTCTATAAATATAATTTTTTATTTGTCGTCCACGTAGTAATGCCCACTTCTCCTTTTAATGAATGTTTTATTTTGCAAGGGTTGATTTAGTGTTGTCATTGATCTATTTCCTATAGATATCCACGGTGCCCGCCATCCTGTGATTGGGAATAGAAGGATCACAAAATCATGGACGGGCGCCACGTGTCCTATCCAAGGGATCAAATTTGAGCTATCACTGACCAACTACCATTTGATCTAAGTCGTTCCCCGCCATCCCGCGATGGTGATTGGGTTGATTGCGAAATCACGGGCGAGCACCACGTGTCTCATCCGATGAAGCCTAAAGAGTAAAGGAAACACTAGCCAAATTTAAATTATTAAGGGGCAGATTACTAAAGTATTCTCGAGACGCACATGTTCTAAATTGACGGATATGTTATAATCTCAGTGGAAAAGCTGCTCGAAGGTTAACGATATGGCTGGCGACTGTGTTAAAGGAATGAGATCAACGACACCCGCTATCCCACAATCAAGGATTACAGGGATCATGATATCACAGGTAGGTGCCATGTGCCCCTCTTAAAGGATGAAATCTGCATGACCATTGATGAGTTGTCTCTTTAAGATTGATGGTGCCCGCCATCCTGCGATTGGGAATTTTGGGATCGCAATGTCGTGGGTGCCTGCCATGTGTCTCATCCAATGAAGCCTAAGGAGTGAAGAAAGTGTTCGCTAGTTTTAAATGTATTATAGGGCAGATTACTAATGAGCTTGTAAGATGCACGTGTTTTATTTCAACGCAGATGTTATGATTTTAAGGGAAAAGCTACTCGATAGTTAAAGGAAAGGACAACGACCATTTTTGAAGGAGCAAGATTTATGGTAAAAAGATCGACAGTGCCCACCATCCCGCGATGGTAAATCAAAGGATTGTGATATCATGGGCAACCGCCACGTGGCATTCCTTCATGGTATATGACATAGTGGGCCCCTTTATTTTCGTGTTGGTAATTATGTCAGCTTGTTTTGAAGATAGTCGTCGATGATTTGATCAAACTGAAGGATCAACAACTCAAATTTAAATATGTATCAAATTATGGTTGGAGCCCTTTATGCAGCCTGTGAGTGAGCTTTAATGGCGGATGGAACATCTACTTGTGGGATTTGATCAACATAAAATCAATTTACTTGTCTCATTTGTATCACAAAGCATCCAAGTATTTTGTGAAAATAGTTTCAGAGCCAAAGGTGAAATTGTGAGCAGCTGCAGCCAGAAATTGGAGTTTGTGCGAAAAAATTCATGAGTTAATTTTCTCTATTTCCCAGTCATTCTACACCTAAATTTGGGAAGGGGGGTCTGCTATTCTTGTCACTGAGTTCATTAAAATCTTTTGTTAGGGCTATTGTTTAATCATAAATTGTGAGGAATTGCGGTATTTTTACTCTGTAATTTCCTATCTCTGCTTAGTCATAGCCACTTGAAGTGTAACATTGTAGTGAGGCCCTAGTTTGTCTAAAATGGCGCCAACCAAGCAACACTCTGGCCACATTGAGTATTTGAAAAGAAACTTGTACGATGATTTCCTAAATCAATTTCCATTATCAACAAATGATAGAAAGAAAGGTTCAATGTTGATGCGAGGGAAAATCCTAGGGGAGGGGTTGGTGTGTAATAATTCCAATATTTATAATGCTAGGGTTCCACTCATAGGCTTAAAAATGTTCAGATTATGGTATGGACAAAGGATTTGCCTCATCCTTTTTCAAATGGATGGATGTACGACATGGGAAAGTTGGTTGTTCTAAATGTGTTCCCTGATGTGGACTTACTTAGAGCAGTGGCCAAAAGATATGACCCTATCACACAGGTAATCAGAGATAATGATGGAGGGGTTCTATTAGAAATTAACAAAGATGTTATCCAATAGACTTTTGATTTGAGTGAGCCAAGTGATGACTTGGTTCCTATTAATCTTGAAGAAATGAAGCAGGAGTATACAAAATTAAAATCTCTTTTTAGGGTTAAGATGCTTTACCTCATTTGGTTAAGGGGGTTCACAATTTCACATCAACCCCAGTGACCAGGAACCCTTCAGATTGAATTGTTTTGCAAAGCCTTTCCTGGCTACTTTCTATTCACTATGTCAGATTTTGGGTTTTAGCCCTGGTGCAATAATGCCGATTGCATACATGTTCATGGGGGTGAAAATACAACACCCTAACTTCTTTGTAACATATGACTTTGCTTCTTTTTTGGTGGAGAGGATAGATGAAGGACTCCGTCGGCTGCAATGGTGATACTGGTACTCAATTCTTTTGGTATTCCATTTGATGCATATGTTCTTGTTTAGGAATGCTGATTTCTTTGCTCAGAAGATGAACTTAAGATAATCAGTTAATGGAGAAAGATTTCCAGTACAGATATGGGCTACAGATTTGTCCTGTAATAAGGAAAGCACCAGTTATGTGCAATTTGATAATTGTTTTGTTGCAAGATTGAGGGCTAGATTGATGGTAAATGTACCTAGGATCCCTCAGGAAGTGCATGATTTCCTTAGGCCGAAGGAGAGGAAACTAGAATTGAGGGTTTTACATAACTGGGGTGACATTATCCCATATCCAGTCAGCACTGTCCTGAGAATATATGGATTTCAAGGAACCCCTCACATACTGCCATACAATGTGCCACCAAGACTAGGGTTTGAAGTTATGTGGTAGATGGGTGTATTCATGAAGATAACCTAACTGAAAGGGAAGGGAACATTATTCCCTGATTATACAGTAGTGTCTGACTTTACATTTTCAAAGGGAGGCTAGACACATTTTGACAAATTCTTTGTTGATTACCATTTGAGATTTGGTCCAAGGCGACAACATGATCTTGAAGGTTTCTTTGCTCTTTTCATACAAAGAATAAAAGATGGAAAATTTGCACATGAGTTCAATTTCTCCGATGATTTGATGAGGAATGAATTTGATTTAAATAGATAGGAATTGAACAAGAAAAAGTAAATAGCTTATAGTAAGCTACTAGATATTGTGCATGAAATGGATCTGATGTATGATCCATTGATGGAATTCACTCCATACCACAAGAGAATTCATTTTTTAATGAAGAATTTCAAGGAGATAATGGACACCCTAGCAGCCAAAAAGATAAATTTAAGGCTAAGTCTGGATATGAAAGGACAAAGTGATATGCCAATTGAAACAAGGCCAGTATATCAGCCTACAGAAAGGCGGCCCATCTATAGGAGGAAAAAGGATACTGGCAGTGATGAGGAAGAAGTAGACAGAAAAGGGAAGAAAATAATGAAGGCACCTTCACGACCAGGCCCAAAATTCAAAGTACCTGGGGCTTTCAAAATCATTGAATTAAAATGTTCACCAGAGCGTAGTCCCCCATCACCACCACCTGAGCCAAGCCATAAGAGGCAAAGAACTGATCACCTACTTGAGGATCTCATAGATGAAATTATTGTTACTGATCAAGACATGCAGGTTGGTATGCCATCCCCTCCTAGGTCAGCTGAATTGGTTCTATCAGATTTGGATATGAAGGGTAAGAGTGTGCAAGATGCAAGAATGGAGGCTTGCAAGGAGTTCTTAGATGACAATGCATTTGTAAAGACTACTGTATTCTTGCAATTGGCATGGAGGATGAAATTTTAGGAATATCAAAATAAATGCAAGGAGAGAAAATAACTAAGGCCTGGCAGGTCAGATCAGGAGAATGATGAAGAAGTGAAAGTTGAACTAATGGAAGAGTTCAAAAACATCACTCCTGAAGAAGGAAGACAACTAGTGAATCAAGTTGGTGTTTTGATTTTTCCTAAATGGGACATCATAGATGCAGTGGCTTTCAATGCCATTATAAAGTCCAACAATCATTTTTAGGATTTTGAAGAAGAAGTTAAGGCATCATTAGAAAACTTTGCCTTTAGTAAAGAATATGAGACCTTGGCAATTTGGGCATTGGCTCCAGAAGGAAGAGAGCCAGGCATTGTTGATATTAATCCAAATTTCAAAGAAGGATTAATAATAAAGAGGGCTTCAGAGACTAGAACAACCAAAGCCACTAGTTTAACTATGAATGTGGCCAAGTTGGCCCTAAAGACTGTTGAAAGGGAGGAGGTTGAAAGAAAGAGCCTAATGGAGAAGTATAAAATTTTAATTGAAGAATATAGTAAAATGCAACAGAGGAATGTTGAGCTGCAAACTGAAGTAGAAAGGTTCAAGTATAGACATACTGGGGAAACATCCAATGCTCCAGGAACCAGCATATCACCTCCCATAGCAAGGTCAATGCCTCCTGCTTCTCCAAATGTTTCTACACCAGGGTCTCCCATTCAAAATCCTACTCTTACCCCTCCTCTAGAATAAGTTGATGAAGAAACAGAGTGCTCTATTGATCCAACAAAGAGGTAGTTCATGTAGAAAATTGATCAATTATAGACATCACTAAGGGTAAAAGAGGAGGGTTTTCTTTCAAAAGAAAAAGAAATTGTTACTATTGTTTTGGAGCATTTAAATGAAAAGGTGGATAATAAACTGCCCTTTATACATTATTTGTATTCTTTGTTATTTGAAGCAATAAAGAATATTGATAGGGATCAGGGGATAGTGATTCCAATAATTCAAAATTAGTTCCCTAGGGAAAATGATCTAGATGTTATGAATAAAGCCTCAAGGTTTGATGTAAATAATAGGCCCCAATCATTGAAACCTGCTTATATATTAGTTAAATCATTGCAAGGTTTTCAGACCTTACCAAATGATCTAAGTAGGAAGATTAGAGAATTGGTAAAAGACTTCAATAATTGGGGTAACACACTGCTACCTGATATAACTGATGAGCAAGGGGAAATCAGAACACTCCAACAATAAGAGGATCAAGCAAGTAAAGTCATCAATAATCAAATTAAAATAATTTGTGATGACTCAAATTATATTTTTTGGAAAATTGTATGGATAAGATTATTGTTGGAATCTTTTGAAAGAGATGCTAATCAAATAGTGGTAAAGTATATGCCTTATAGTACAAAGGTAAATGAGGTGATTAATTTTGACTGGACAATTGACGAAGAATACCAGAGGTGGGTGGCTAAGTATTTGAATGATGATGAGTAAAAAAAGTGGGCAACCGACAGGTGGAAAATTAGATGTTGTGGTTACAGCGTTTCCAGTTTTGTATGGATGACTTTCTTGGCATGCATTTTGCGTGGTTTTTTGTTATTGCATCAACCTTCCTCCACCGACATGATGAACATGAATATGCTCCAGGATGATTGCTGTTGTAACGATTTTTGAACAAGAATATTTTTCTAGGTGGGGGTTGTTGTAACAAATTTTGGAATATCACCAGGTGCTCCAATTGACTGGTGATAGGTGTACTTTCTGGCCCGGTGCTTGTTTGTTCCTTCATTTTCTACAAGAAGGATTTCAAGGCCAGAAGTATGGGTTAGCAAGTTAGATAATTTTTGTCGAGTCTAGGTGAAGTTGCATAGCGAATTGTAAAGTCCAATGGTTTTAGAGAAATGCAATTTAGGTTTTGAGTCATTATGTAACAGGTTTTGAGTTCATAGAGATTTAAATTTGTATAACAGTACTAGCATTTGAGTTGAAATGAAAATTCGAGCTCATGTCTCTCCATTGTACATGCATATCTAAACTTTGAATGAAATAACTAAGGGTTGTTTTATCCATCTCATGGTTTTGGTGTGTATGATTCTATTTTAGCTTTAATTCAAGGAATTAATTAAAATTCTTGAATGAGATTATAGGCGGATATGTGATGTATAAGGATTTCATAAGTAGTCTTGGGTTAAAATGCATAATGATAAAATTGTAATCCAATATTGTCAGGGATATTATATGTGATGTATTAAATATATTATAAACCTCTAGATGCTTATGAATTTGACTCCCGCAATGGATATATGGCATTGATCTAAGTTGTAATTATTAATGTAGTTTAGTATTTGTTTTTCTTTTTCTAGAGCTTGCTACAAATTGCAAATCATTGACTATCTTATACAATGGATTTTGTTTAGTTATCTCACACTCCAGATACTTGATATTGTCTATGAACAACCAATTCTAGTTTATATTATCTTATCGTGTTGAGCTATTAAGTGAGATCATCTGCTATTGTTAATGTTGTTTATAATAATGGTGCAGAGGTTGTAAACACATTAAGGGATCACCCTCCTAGGTCTTGCAGAGCCCGAAGTGTAGGAGGCTTTTAAAGTTCTTGTTAGTTGGTCCAGGTCCTTCGACCTGCCTTCAATTAGAATTGGCAATTCCATAGGTAGATTAGAAGACAAACCTAGTTACATTGTAAAAAGAACCAACATACACGTCAACCACTGAACAACCACCTCTACAACTGACTTTTTAATCTTTTATGATCACATGAAACATAAACACACTAATTTTAAGGTTGTTAACATCACTATTGAAATGTTTTAATTTTTTGACCTTTCAAACATTAAAAAGTACATCATTAAATTAATTATGTAATGGCATAAAAATTAAAAACATCATGAATTAATTATGTAACCACATAAGTCAAATATAATTCTATCAAGAAATTAATATCAAATAGATAATATAATAGCATAACTTATACATTTCAATGCCATTGATTTTTTTCATCCAACTCTTTGTCTGTATCATCTGATCCAGATTCAACATTGTAAGGATTGGTCATATCATCATCATCATTGATATCGGTTTCGATAATGTCATCATCCACATGGATATCATCTTCATGAACATTAACTCCTACATCATCATGATCTAGTTCCTTCTCTTCGACATCTTCGTCAGGGACATCATCAACTAACTATTGATCCGGATAATCATCTATATCATCTTCTAGTTCTTCAGTGTCTTCTTCTTCCACCACATTATACTTTATTGGCCTTCCTCTTGGATCATGTCTAACAACAAATGACCAACTCAGTTTACCTGGAACTTCTGAGTAAAATACCTGCTCACATTGGCTTGGAAGAACATAGGGCTCATTTCCAGCTCGCTCGATCAACCTTTTATTAACCATGGTAAATCCATTATCATGTTCAATAATAGTTCTTTCAGGATCATTTTCATTCAATCGTATCCTGTACCATAGGATGACGAACATAATTAATTTGAAGGACTTCAAGTCACACTCAAATATATCATCCAAAATCCCATAGTATCAATTTTCTGAGACTTTTGGATGTATGTCGCTTCTAGATGAAACATTAGTCACCTAAAAGACTGTCGTTATACCAGAATCACAAGTTTTCTTCTTGTCATCCAACATTTTGATTCAAAATTTATGACCATTGCACCAGATAGCCTTGTGGTGTTTCACCTACAATATGCCAAACATGTAAAAATTATTGCAATATCATCAATTGATAAACATATTTATTCTTGGCCGAATGTATGCAAAGAAAACAATCTCAACATATATATACATCAATATACTTGAAAATAATTAAATAATATGGGTGATTAATATATTTATACGTACCTTTTTATCTCTTAAACCATATGCTAAATCAATTTCCCTTTGTGTAACATTGGAATCTCCATTACGATGAGCTTTAACCAATGAAGCCACACCTTCCCATGTTAATGCACTCCAGATTGTTGACATTGTTCAATCCATACCATCATCCAATCAAGATTGTTGGCGACGTACAAATGTAGTGCATCCCACTCTCGACTAGTTGTACCAAAAAATAAAAATTGACAAACAACGTATAATTAGTTAAATACCACAGTATACGACCTTAATTTATAATTGATGTATATTGAAGATTAAAAATTAAATAAGTACAATATACATAAAAACCATATGTAAAATGTATTCCAATTAATCTCTATGACCATCTTATAATTACCTCTCACTTTCCTCAATCTACCATTTCCCCAACAGGTACTCCCCTTCAAATTTGTTAATGGAGTTGGGATCCCAAATGCGATCTACATGGATCTTTGCTACAAACTTAGGAAGATATTCACTAATGTACACCATGGTTTGGTATACCATAGAACCCTCAGGATGTGCTCTTTGTCTAACCAAAGCCTTCAAAAATTTCAAGTGCCTCTCAACCATCCACATTGACCTTGTGTGTATAGGTCCACACAATTCAATCTCCCCAACTTGGTGTATAAGCTAGCGTTCTTGTGCATTGAAAAATGTTGAAGGTAGACACTTTTGCATTTCACACATTAGACAAGGAATTTTTCTCTTCCAATAATTTATTTCTTTATGGATTCCTTTAGATGACAACCATCTACAAGTGATTCAAGGTGCAAATATATTAACAAGATTTAACAAAAAATACACAGTATATTACATAAAAGTCAAACAAATAGCAATCCTAAGATGTATACAATGAATTGAAAAATCTCGCTACTTACCTCATGTATTTTCCAATAGCATATATAACTTGCTTGACATTGTTGTCAAAGTTGTCTAGGAGAGATAGGTAGAACGTACTGCAACAATTATAAAATGATCTTTTCATTATTTTTCCAAAAGTAGTAAACATAATACACTGAAAAGTACATGCATTATACAAGTGTATATAATATACTATAATAATTACCTTAATGAAGGTATGCCAATCATGCATTTTCATCCCTAACCCAAATTCACCTTTCTTTGTTATTATATTGTTTATGTTCGCAGCAAATCCTATGAGAAATTGAATTTTTTATATGACTTCTTTTATAGCATTGCTTTGCTGCTTTGTTAATAACCAAGGAAGGGCACTTATATTAATTTGGTCTCCATCGCTATTTAATTGAATGAAATTTTTCATTGCATGATTGGCTTCCTGAATGTTAGTACAAATTTTGATAATTTTTTCTTTGTCATGCCTTCCATCTAATATTTTCCATAACATTTCTGTAATATTCTTTTTGATATGAATTGTATCAAAAAAATGCGCAATTTGTAGTTGCTCATAGTAGGGCAACCTACTAAATTGTGTGGGATAACTTTTCAGTCTCTGTGGAAGCCGACCATTAATGCCTTGACGACCTTCATGAAGCATTTAAGTTAAATAAATTAACAACGAAAATCATTGTCAATTACAACATGAGTAAATACAACACAATATAAAAATATAAATTCAAAACATATCATATATGATAGATAAACAATTTGATCTGATGTATAACCTTGACGATTAATTCTATTATATTCCAACTTCCATAGGCGAGGTGACATTCTTCGTGGTTTTGATGTATCTCTCTTTCCCATTGAAAAGATGTTTTTCAATAGTTCGATACTTATGATTTCTATGGAGGAAGTTCTTATACTCATCAAACACTAAACGACGAGATTTCATCTTTGGACCAAAAATTGGACATGCAAATTTTCCCTTTGTTTGAAGACCCGCAAGATCATATATAATTGGATTAAATATGTCAATTTTTCATTATATATACGAATAGATTATTTTAAAACATGCATGATATCTACTTCATAAAATTAAATATCGTTAAAGTGTAGTTGAACGTTATATCATACCACAAAAATGTGTTAGCCCTGGGGCATCATGAATTGTCCATACAAGCATTGCAAGGAATTGAAATTGTCTTTGTCCTATTGGTCTGGAGACGTAATACATAGTGACACCATTCCATAACTTTAGTAACTCGTCGATAAGAGGCTCGATATATACATTCATATCTTTAACTTGGTACTTACCTAGTTGAATCAACATAAACATTACATAATTATTATAACCATTTTACTGCAATATATATAAATTAATGTACATGACTATTGAATGAAAAAAATATAAGTCATTATGCAACAAATAAGACAAATGAGATGCTACTAAGTTAAAGAAAATTTATGTAAACAAATAGCTGGAACAATCATTGACAACATTATGTGCTCCCTCTTTATTGACATCCATGGAGGATTGTTATTGTTGATAACAAAAACAGGCCACATTGAGTAAATAGATCGCAACTCTCCAAATGGATTGACACTGTCTGCTCCTAATGAAAGCCTAAGATTACGAGGTTCTTCTTTAAAGTGTGGTAATTTTTCTTCCATGTTCCTAAATGCAAAACCATCCACAGGCATTTGAAGAATGTCGTCTCCACTTCTATTCCATGCATGGTAATCCATAAATTGCGCTAAGCTTTCACACCTAAATAATCGTTGCATTTGTGGAATAATGGGAATATAACAAAGAACCTTGTGAGACACCTTTTTCGTTAGTTGATCTATTTGATATCTATTGATATGACATTCCAGGCATTCTGTTGCAAATTCTTGTTGTTTATGATATATAATATGATCATTGGGACATGCATCTATTACTTGATACTCCATTCCAATATCTTTCATAATGGCACATAAATCTCAGTATGAGCGAGGTAAAATATTTGATGGTGGTAACAAAAATTCACCAATCAAGCTACAACAAAAAATAATTTATTCATATAAAAAATATTTATGGTACATATTTCATCCTCTATTTACTAGTGATGAACTAACAAGAATTAAAGTAGATGAAAAAAGATGGCATATATGACATACCTTAACATCCGTGAGATTTTTATGTTTGATAAACCATTCATAACTTTTAAGTTCAACAACAACAATACAACAAAGAAGAGTTGTTTCAGAGCCTTCATAAAGGGGCTCATATGCCTTCTCAAGTATAGGTAAATCATGAACATCATCAAAGTCATCTTGATCATCATGATCAGCTCTGCCACTAAATATGTCATGGATCAATGTTTTCGTACCATCATCTTCAATTGTGTTTTCTGGTGCATGATCATTTTCTTCCATAAGATCATTAACTTCATCTTCGATATTCATAGCTCCATGTTCGTCTGCTTGTAAAACCACATTCTCCCAGCTGTGATAATCCATATCATCTTCCCTAGGGTGGCCAACCTTTATAATAATGATTGACACAAATAAACCATGATCATAATCAAGTGATTATATATATATATATTGTTAAAATGATATAAATATTTACAAATTCAATCAATATAAACACATATAATAAACAACTTACCAATGGACGATAATCATGCCCCTCTTCAACATGACCATGCTGCCTACAATGTTTTTTAGTTGTGATTAAAATTCATATCATCTTTTAGCCCTTGCAATTATTGCAAGGACAATAACATTTCCCATCACCCTTTCTTTTCAATCTAGCCCACAATCTATCAAGTGTATCTTCATTTTGTTTTGGACTAATATTATCTAACATGATTTTTCTTTACCAAGCTTGACTATTTAGATCTTCAAAAATATCAAACCACACTCTAATAATTTTTATTCATAGATAGGTAACATAATCTAATTTAATATTTTACACCAAAAATGGCATGCAACCACCCCTCTAAAGAGAAGATAGCCCTAAAAGTTAATGACCCCAAAACAATTCTCAAAATGCTAATTCCAAAACTAAATTTGATTTAATATATTTCAAACTGCTTACACTCCCAAAAACGGCCAGACAAACTTGATCACAAACTCCTCACAACAAATGAGCGAGCTAGTAAGAGCAAGGACCCATTCCTCAAGGAGCAAACACGCCTAAAATCATACGTTAATGTCAATGGATTTATCTTTTATTAAAGATGCAATGTGTTTCTTATAACGAAGTTATCCCTAGGGCCCCTCAACATTGAGAGAGCCCAATAAAACAACAAAAGCATTTCAAGAGCATAATTAGGTGGCAAAACCCTAGGCTCAGAGAAACATAAACAATAACTATAGCGGATTAGTGAGGTTTCAATACCAAAAAGATTGAGACATTGTAGGTAATAACAAAATCTTGCAATCTAAAGATTGTAGCCAATAACAAGCACACTATGCAGCTTAGTGATGGTAAATACACCTATTTAAGAAGAAATGACAAGCCATTTGAGATGTGATACCAAAAGTGAGGTTGAGTATGACAAGATACAAAGCCTCGTAAACCTTGCATAGTAAAAGTGAAGATTTTAACGCTGGAGCTTCCTTACCCTCAATGAATCTTTTAAGGATTTTCAAATGCTTTAGTAGTATTAAACAAAGAAAAATGCAATCAGGAAACATCATTCAAATGAAGTAAATGGCACCACAGGTTCAATGTTTCTCTTAAGCCATTAATGGCAACAGCGTAAGGACAAATGCTTGAGCAAGAGCTATGACTCATCAAAGATGGGGAGAATAGTGAATAAATACCCTGTGACCGCATGTAGTGTCAATAAGCAAGGAAGGATCTTAAGAACTACAATACCATGATACAATGAGTCCTCTATAGTAAGTAGGCAGTCTATAGGGCATAGTTTGATTTTATAGAAGGATGCTCATGAAATGAGTCTTCAAGTGATAGTGAGTGAGCCGTTTATGACGTTTCCGGTGGTGCAATACCCATTTCCAAAGGGAAGTTAGAAAGCAGTATTACGTGCAAGAAAACCCAAATTGTACAATGCAACAAACAATTCACAATGTTATCTTCCTTATACGCCTTGAGTTTGTACGCACCCCATTGTACCATGACGGTGCGGTGACCTTAATTGTCAATCACTGGAAACCATGATTTTAAAACATGCTATTGTGCTTGTGGAGGCAACATTTTAAGCAAGGAAATGAGTGGTGATTTGGAACAATGACAGGTATGAAGGACTTGCTTTATATGCATACTATACTAGCTTTGCCATAACGCCTGAAGAGATTGAAGGTGATTATGAACCCAAGCGGTTATCAGCCAGAAAGCATGATCAAGATCTATTTAAAAGCCACGGTCAGCGAAGATATAAAAGCGTCACACGCAAAACCCTCAGAAGCTGGAGTAATGAATACAGCTCCAAAGAGATAGTGTTAGCGGTGATCAGGAGATTCCCCGCCATTACCACTACAGGAAGCTTATTTATTTTTTTTTAATTAAACAAATCGCTCTAAACCCTCATATAGATACATTGGATACCCTCAAAATCCTCCTCGGCTGAATTTGAGATTATACCGCGCGTCAAGTAACATTCATAAGGTTTAGAAAATCTGATCTTCACTCTCTAGAATAGCCCATTAAATATGGTTGTGCTTGAATGCACTACATAATTGATATAACACAACCACTCTGCATATCAACCAGAGTTATAGGCTCTTTATTGCAGCAAGAGGTAATCACTCTTCGATCATGCTATAATTACATCCTAACCTATTAAACTTGAGACAACTTGAATGCACCCAATGACGATTGACACCTACATTATACAACCTAAATTAACTACATTATATGAGTGCCTCCATTTCTATCACACCATAGCCACATTAAACTTGGGTCACACATGAATGCATCCTGTATTTGTTATAGCACAGTTGTACCACATGACCAATAGAGTTATGGATCACATAACTATAGTCACAAGAATCTGTTCCTTGGTTGTGATCTTATGGTGATTCCACACAACAAAATCTGGACATGAAATTCTCAAAACCTTTAACCTCTAAAAATGAAATATGATGAGATGTTGCTTTAAAATATGATTTTCAAACTTGAAAATACAAATCTGACTTCACATTTGAATTCTGCAAAATGACAATGACTACCCTCAACCTGGTGATATCTTCTAGAATTTTTTCTGATTTTTCCTAAGAAAATTGTCCTTAGTTCTCCACAAACTATCTAAAGCAGAGCAAAACACTGTCGCAATACATCAGGCGCGAACTCACTTTTCTTTATGTTGGCCACAATTTTTTTTTTCTATTTTTCATGTTTATCAAAAATTTGACAAAAATGATAGCTAGCATTTTGACGAGCACCAGGTTCGTCAAAATTTCGATGAACGTCAGGGATAAACTTTCAAAAATTGAAAATTACACATTAAATTGTACAAGCATCCGATGAACATTGAATTTTACATATTTCGTCGAACAGTTTCATCGGATTTTACAGTCAAATGTATTAGTGTGATAACTAACCTAGAACAATAGTTCATCAAAATGTGGCTAGAAAACTAGATTTCACATCACATTAACAATTATTTGTTTTTTGAAAGGTAGACTTGAATCACATCTCATTCTCCAGGGATGATCATAAAATTCATGTCATGATTTCATACCACATGTTCTCTTTACACACTTAGGTCACATAAGAGGGTTACACCCACATAATCCATATTATTCAAGATCCTAAACAAGGTTTCATCATATGAGCTAGTCTTTCCAGTAAAATCTAGTCTAATTCTAATTTAACTTGTAGGTATCTATGTGCATATGTGTCTTGATCCATTTGTGACAGTTTTGTGCCAAAAATAATAACAAGATTGTTTTCAAGACAAGAGGAGAAGACCTAGAAAAGTATCTTAGTCACAAGCCAAGCACCTATAATTATTGAACAAGATTGTTGGCATTCCTTGAGCACAAAGATGCAAATGAAGAGATATAATTAACTAGTGTACATAATGCAAATGTGTGCCTCTAATTTTCTACTAAATTGTATTACCCTTATGTGTGATTCCATGAATTCCAAATGATTTCTAATAACCTAGGAATATCCATAAATACATGTTCTTAGTCACTCAATTGAATATTTTTGGTACATAGGCTAACAAAGTAATTACTCTTCTTTGGAAAGGTTTTCTCAAGAATAGGAGATTTGAATTTTGGATGAGGTGGACTAGGTCATGTCATGCATCACATGTTATTAATTTCCTCCTAAATGTACATTTTAAAAAATTTATATGTGATTTATGAAATTTGGTTGCCTTGGGCAACTTCACCAAATTTGATCCCCTTAAGCAATCATGATTAAGTGATTATACATTAACAATAGGAGGCCATCATATGTTATTAATTACCTCATAAATATACATTTTAAAAAATAATATATGTAATTCAATGAAATTTGTTTGTCTTGGGAAAATTCACCAAATATGACCCCCTTAAGCCATCATTTTTTCCTAGGGCCTTAAATAATAGATTCCCTTAAGCCATCCTATTACAACCCATTAATCCATCCTACGAGGACCCCTTAAGCCATCATTTCTTCTGATTAAATGTAATTTAATGAGATTTCACATCACATTAACAATTATTTATTTTTTCAAAGACCTAGACAAACCACATCTCATTTTCGAGGGATGATCATAAAATTTATATCATGATCGCATACCACATTTTCTCTTTACACACTTAGGAGGTCACATAAGATGGCTACACCAACATAGTCCACATTATTCACAATACACACCAAGTATGTATAGTAACTTTTATTTCATCAATTGGTTGAGTGAGATTTCATATAAATATTTTATATTAAATCATTCTCCATCTAAAAACCTCAAAATAAATTTCATTATCATCATAACCAAAAGCATAGTTTTATATAGTCATAGTTTTATCATCCAATACGAGCATTGTGAAGATGGTTTCAAGGGTGTTAAGTTTTACACTAACATTGATGGAGTGTAAAATAAATAATAATAACCTTGACATTTTCCCATTACACATGGATCCATATAATTTTTTTCCCCTTATACATGGATCCATATAAATGTAGCCTCTTCATGCCATATATTCAGAGGATTTAAGAAAATGGATTGAGCCAAAATCATTCCATTAGCATGGTTTATGAACCTACAAAAAATGGCATGAATTAAGGGGATTTAATAAAATTGCTTAAGGCCTATCCTAACAAGATGTAGATGGTACAACTTGAAATATACTCATTAATCCCCTTAAGCCACTAATAGTAGTCAAATTTATCATTCACATTTGATCAAACTGTATAATGTTAGATGCTTGAAGTTCTTACAATCTTATTAAATATCTATATATTAAACTTGGTCAACTTAGGAAAAAACCATTTCATTAGCATGGTTTATGGACCTAGGAAAGATGACATGTGGATTAAGGGGATTTAAGTAAATATGATTTAAGGGGAAACTTCATTATTCCTTGTTTAAACACTTTAAATTGCATCAAGCCACCAAAATTTGCAAGCCTTAGACATAAATGAGCCTTACACATTTTTTCATTTGTATAATTAGATCTTAAATTTTGAAATTTAAATGTATGCTCAAGTTGAATGATGTATGCATGTGTATGTATCCTATTTTTCTTTTAAATAGTCATGTATGTTTAATTTAAATACTTCTTGTAATTTCTCAACATGTATAAAATCTAGTAAATTTTAATATTTTTATTTATAATTTATATATAGATTCTTGAAAGTTAATTTTGTACTTGTTAATTTTGTATAAGTTTTGCAAGTTCACTTTTACATCATGGATAATTTTGATATTGAGGATTTCTTCAATCCTCCACCTCAACACCCTCGACCTTAACCTCTCTCCCCTCCACCTCAACAGTCTCCACCTCCATCCCATAGATTAGATGAGGCTCACTTGCAAGCTCACATCAATGATAATATTAGATCCATTCAAGATAAGATTAATGCAATTCAAAATGAAGCATTGATTCCACCCCACTTGAGGCATTTTCATCTTCGATGTAAAACATTGTAGATG
>VDFB02117156.1:0-14737 GCA_007258455.2 Sequoia sempervirens | reverse complement strand
CCATTTTGAATCTCACAACCTTTAGTACAATTTTTAATTAGATTAGTTAATTGACCTATATTAGAGTTCCATGGGAACTAATGGACAATAATTAACAGATCTCATATGATGTGATTTTATGAATAATTTTCCAATCAAAGCAAAATTGCCCTGAAATCGCTTCAGGAACTTATTACACAGTGGAAGAAAGATCACGATGTTTTGTACAATTTTTAATTAGATTGCCTGATTTGACATATATTAGAGTTCCATGGGAGTTATGGGCATTATTAACAGATCTGATATGAGGTAGATTAATGAATAATTTTCCAATCACTGAAAAACTGTGTGGAAATTGCTTTGGGAACTTATTACAGAGTGGAAGAAAGAATGGATTTGTGGCTGAGCCACTTGTAAAATCCAGTAGCATAAAATCTTCTACAAGTTTGAAAATTCTCATCCACCATTTGAAGAACTCATAATTGGTTGATCAGAATAATATCCAGTAGAAATTTACAATGCTTAGGTTATGAGGATCAGAAAAAAAAAACTATCAAGGGCCAGAAGCGAGCATGGCTTATTCAAGCTTCTTGTTCCAGACTATAACTTCTGACAAACAATGGTGTTCATATCCTGGAATTGGGAGCATGAATGCCAGATATTTTACTTGAATTGAGCTAAAAACCATGACAATGAGATTCCCTTTTAATCAGAAGAACTCTCGGTAGTTTGACCAAATATATCAAGGCAAGAATCCCATTTCCCTTTCTCCCTAGTTTCCCAATATCCTCCAACATATTGGTATGTGTCCTTCCCATTCTCTTTGCGAAACCACTGAGGCTGCCATCCTCTTTCTTGGAGCTTCCTAGCCTGCAAAGCAAAAAATTAATCAATGTAAATTCAGTTTGAAACTTGTCCAACTTGGTATTGATTCAGCCTACATTCGGTAAAAGAGCTCCTTGTATAACATTTAGTAATAGTTCTGCAGATAAGTTCTTACATACACCCTAAGAGAATCACATATGTAACATGTCCTTGGTGAGTACTCATCACCACTTAAGTAGTAAGAATATATACCTGTCGCTGCCTTTGCTCCAACCTCAACTTTTCTGCATTTGCCAATTCATATTCTCCATTTTCCAGATGCCGTTGATCTGGTCTGAGCCTCGAATCCGTTGGTGGAAGCTTTTCCTAATATACATTGAATATTTCATTTACAAATCAATGAGAAACAAGAAATTGCCCAAGAACAAAATATATTAGTTGCCAGTTTCAAATTTTACCTTCAAACCCGGTGTTAGCTCATTAAGCGTTATAGCAAAATTTGTGAAGTTATATCTAGTTGAAAAATCTGAGGGTTTGCTAGATTCCCACAATAAGATAGCCTCAGATGATGGATCATATCGCTTGGACTTCAAGTTAATATCACCACTAACATAGTACATGTTTTCATCCCATTTCCCCAACAATGTAGATACCGTATTACCACTCCTATCTTGAACCACCCCTTGAACCTGAAATACAGAACCAAACCTTTACATCAGCCGGTTGTCCAGAAGTATGCCAAAACCATTGAAAGAACCCAGTAGATTGAGTTGAAATCTGTCACAGCATGATGGAATCATCAAGTCACCTGATGAGGGTTACGGTCCAGCATAGATTGCTCTTTGAATTTCAGCTTGCAAGAATGCTCACGATTGCCTTGTATACGCATTGTCCCATAATGATCACAGTATAATTTCCCCAAAATTAGATTGTATATGGATGTAGTAACCTGCAAGTGAATAAATTATAAAACTCATTTGTTGAATTACCAATGCAGGTAATACCCATGATAAATTCAAAACCTTTTAAAACGACTCTAATTACCTTAGACCATTGGAATACTTCACCATCATCAAACTCCAGTGTGAGAACTCCTTCAGGATCAAGCTGAATTGAGCGACCCCAAAATTTGCTCTTTAAGGTACTATCTCCCCAGAACTTCCACCCCCTGCCTTCACAGTGGCATGCAACAGTCATAGGATGATGACTGACCTGTATTTAAGTAAATACTAATGTTTAGAACAAGGGAACTTGCCCATGTACAATACAAAATTATTGCTCCTCAAGTATAAAACCAAAAGCACGATGACTGCAATGGATTTATTGGAGCCATTTTCACGATCAAGTACAGTAATAGTGGGTGAACCAACATAATTTGCATAGCAAACAAAGAAAGCAGCTTTTGGCATTTTCTAACATTCAAACTAAAAGCAAATGTGAAGTATATTATGAACAAAAATGCCATCATGACAATTACATCAACCTATGTGTGGACACCAGATTTATTTATCCCAGTAATAGTATAATGAATATCATATTGAATTAATTAGTACTTGCATAATATTAATCCCCAAACACATATCACCATTAAGAAAGTATAATATCTCCTAAAAGGAATATACAGGCATTTCTATATGGTAGCCTACAAAACACGAGTATAAAATAAGATAACATAATATATTGATTTGATAATTGTCTACAATAGATTTGCAGCAGCAACGAAAAGAACTCACCCAATATAATATCCAGTATCCATTCTTGAAAAGATAATACATTTTGTCATACATTCTAAATTGTGGCTATTTGACTCTTGATTTTATTAGCAATTCTCATGATATTATACGACATCCCTTTCCATAAAGTTCCAGTCACTACCTGATTAACATCTCAAGTTGTGTCTTAAGTTTTTCAATACCAGAGAAACATAGGAAAAGGTTTTGTCCCCCCAATGCCTAAAGTACTATCTCCTCTAAAAAGAATAAGAAGTCATTTTTATATGATGGCCCATAAAATTCAGAAGTATAAAATAGGCTAGTACATTCCTATATGGTAGCCAACAAAACTCAGATGAATAAAATAGACTAGTATCCACTTGACAGTTTTCTACCAGACGTTCACAGCAGCATCTACAAGAACTAGTTCAATTTCAAATTTTGTATCCATTTCTCTGATCTTGTAAACATGATGCATATCACCATAGATACTAATTGTTAACTATTTAACTCTAGTTTTATTAGTCATCTTACTTATGCTCCTTGCATAAAGCTTCAGTCTTTCTTCCTGACTTACTTCTCAAGCTTAGTCCTGAATCATTGAAGTCGCGTCCTAAGTCTTGTCCTCATCATAGCAATAATTCAAGATAATACGTGTTTCCTTTCTGAAAATGATGATGAACTTCCCAGAAGCTACATTGACCTCCACAACTCCTGTAGCGAATGCAATGAACATGTTAAACATTATAGCCAAATCTTTACCATCAGCATCACAAGTTTCAGCACACTCTTAACCATTTTCATTGGTTCCAGGTTATTGTGCATGCTTCTGAAAAAGAAGAGAGTCCTTCCATTCGGCAAAATTTAGATCAGATTGAATCTTCAATCCTCTTCTTAGCTATTGCCATGCATACCCTTTACTAGAATGTTGATTAGACTATTCCTTCAAAAGGTGAGATGTCTCTAAGAATATACCATATAGCATTTAATTAAATGAATGAGAATCATAAATCATGAAGAATAATATGACAATTTATTAAATTCAGTGCTTTCATACTCTCTGACCACAGTAAACATATCAGGGCTTTGTTCTCCAATCCATTTGTCCTTTGCTCTTGATCTCTCTTTACCATCATGACCCATTTAAGTTCCTTACCCAAATTCTTTGGGAGGAATCTCTCAACTCTTCTCCCAATGAGGTTCACCCTTCCAATCTTAGGGTCTTTGTACTAGACACTCATTGAGAGGGTTCAAATTATGCTCCAGCATTTGATCTGTTGCAAATAGGCAGCTCTGCAGTACATTGTCTGGCCAAGTTTATTTCCCAGCCCCTTCGTTTAAAGAATATTACTGGTGGAGATAGGATATGTTGTATTGTTCTCTCCATGTGGTGGAGAGTGAGGAATGATATCCAGGGGAAATATATTGTTTATATAAAAGGTGGGAGGTTCCTTATCCACCTTCCATTATCCTAACTAAAGGCATTTGGACCTTTCTTACAATAGACTCACTCTCATATAGTCTATTAAAGGGAACTTCACAGCTATGACGGTCACCATACAAATTGCCTCTATTCTCAGCCTATCTCAGATGTCAGGGATGATAAGTGTTCCTTGGATGTCCCCACACAGTGAAAATAAGTGAGATCACATCTTGTCCATGCTCTACTTCTAAGATATCCTTGTCCTCCTGTTCGCATATCAATTGCCATAGATCTAGTTATACTTAGCTTTCTCCATTCAGATACACATTGGATGTCCCTCCTCACCTTCTCCCATGAAGGATGTTACTATGTAGTTAGGGCAGACATCCATTAACAGTATATTAAGGTCACTTTGACATCTCTCCCACAACCTCATGACCCTAAGATGACTTTTAACTCTATCCATTTATTACTTATTTTTATGGCACCAGCATTTGACCTGTCTCCAACACCATTGATCAAATGGCTTGAGGATCTCTCTTCGTCACCTAGGGTTTGCTCCAGTAGTTAGAATTTGTGTTAGACCTGCAATATTCATTGTTGGAATAGGATATTTTGTCTTTGTTGTCTCTGTGAGGTTGAGAATGAGGAATGTTTTATTTTTAAATGTCTTTCTTACTGTGAGATCTGAGGGAAGGCCTACTATTTATATAAGGCTTGGGAGGTTCCTTATCCACCTTGCATTATCCCGACTAAAGATGTTTGGTCCTTTCCTTGAAAAGCATACACCAAAAGGGACCTCCATGGTTACCTTGCAAATTAACTCTCTTTTTTTCAGATCATCTCAATGTCAGGTAATTATTAAATTAAGTATCCCTTGGATTTTGCTGGTTCAGAAATGATGAAAAATAGATAGACAATATCTACTTCCATGCTCTACCACTAAGATATCCTAGTCCTCTGACTCACATAGTAATGGTCATCGATCCATCTCTACTAAGCATAATAATTAATAGGCCTTCTATATCACCAGTTTTCTCCCCACTTTTAGAGACTCGTCAGACTTCAAAGTTAGGAGATGCCTAGGGAAAGTGTAATACTTTCTAAGGATTGCCCAAGCAAGGCCCCCATAGACAGGGACATGCTTATATTGATATTATCAAAATCATGCATTGGTCTTCAAGAAGTAGTGGATGCTGTTTTTGGGTTCCCTTCTACTTTGAGCATCAATACAGAGATGTGACTGCAATAACTTCCTGCTTTGATTTTCATCTTTGCTCTTCATCAACTACTTTAATTAAAATATTACTATATAATCTCACATAGTATAAGCAGGCCATTATCTCATAAAGAGAACTCTGTACAACAGTTTTTTTTTTTTAATAAAAATATTCCAAATAAATTTACCCAACATTCAAGATTTAAAATGCCAAATGATATGGAAACGACTGTTTTGTTGGAAAAAAATAAGTATTCATCAAAAAAAAATTCAAAGAAAGAGTATTGTCATCAAATATATGAATAGTTATAATCAACTTGAGTCCAGGACCTCTCAATCTAGTATCAAGTGGCTCTACTACCAGCCCAAATAATATGAATCCATTGAGACATAAAATTACAAGGATTCAGGTCCAGGGTGTAGTGGTAACACACTTCCCCAGTAGCTATGAGGTTCCCAGTTTGAACCCCATGGGTAACCTCTCTCACTCAGATTTTGGGAAAATGAAGGGAGCAATAGATACAGTGGGGCCAGCAGCAGAAATGGAAAGTTTTCAATTTTAATGTAAAAGTGGGTTCATAGCTACTCATGAAAAAAAAATTGCCTAATATTACAAAGACATTAAAAAATAGGAATTCAAGAATCATCTTGGTTCAAGTGAACTGCTCAATTTTATGACCTATGGAAGACAATTCCAAATTTTCAAACTTGGTGATTTGAGATACATATGTTAAAAAAATTGAAAATGTCAACAAGGGAGAAGATGCATGTAAAGTCAAGGGTTTTAATGAAACATTTCTTTATTTCTGTCATTCATCCTCATTATGGTGAGGGCATGCAAGTGCCCTGGAATTTGCAAAAATTGGAAGCCTTATTCAGAATTTTAATGTCATTTACTACCAATATGTCAACTCAAAAGTTAGATCTCTACTAGCATGTCATGTCCCTGGTTAAATTCAAACCGACTTGGAGGGAAATAAAAGTGTTTTTAAACACTATTAAATAATTAATATAATAATAATATAATATTAAATAATTAATATATAATAATTTAAATTATTATTAAATAACATTTAAATTTACTTCTGGCCGACTTTCTAATCGGCGCCAAAATAAGAATATTTGAAATTGTTTTCTTGATGGCCGACCTCTTGGAAGGCACTACTATAAATAAGTGATCTTTTGCACGGATCAGCATCATCGAATGAAGACATAGAAGGTGACCGTGTAGCGGGTCTCAGCCTGGTAGGACGTAGTCTCTACCAGTGGTTTTGTGTCTTTGTTCATCTCCTCTGACATTCATTCTGCCATTGTATTATGATCTTCCTAGGCACACTTGACAAGTCCGGTTGAAAGTAGTGAAGCGACTTCGGCGACTAGCGTGGCTGAGCCTTTGGCTCTAACCATCACACTCACTTGACACCCTGTACATGAGCACACGGGAATTCGTTGGAGTAAGGTCGGGATTATATGCACAAAGCCACAGTCATTCACGACACCCCGTACTAAGAGCCACAAGCTCATGCCAATTTCTGGAAACCGTTCTAGCCGAGCACTCAACACTCAACGAAACTCAAGAAGAGCAAGGCGGCAGATCGCATCACTCCTGGAGATCGAGGGTGTTTATCTCCATCACCCATCGAGCACAATTCCCGTGTTACATCATTCATTGGCATGGGAAACATAGTCGGGCAGACCCTATCGTGGAGCATTGAGCTTCGGCTTCATTGTAAGCATAAATACAACCAGTCCATTACAATCCTGGTCGACCATTGTTGCCACCGTTGACTAAGTAGCGAACCAATTGTGGCTTGGGCGGACATCGAAGAAAGCAATCATCACTTCTAGAAGTCTGAGCTCGTTGGATCATCTTAGGAGCCGAAATCGCGATCTCATACCAAGTCATGGGATAAATCGAGACTTCATCCAATCACCAGATCTAGAAATGACAACATCAGGATAAGTCGAGCGAATAAGACAAGAGATTGTGTATGAACATTTGAGCAGAAATTCTCATATAATTACTGGTGAACTATTGTAATTCATGTTTGCGCTAAGTTTCCAGTCTATGGTTTAATGAATAAAGAATTCCGAGTATATTATGCGGCAATAATTATGTGATTTCTATCATTAGTGTGGTTCTATTAATTTGTAGTCATTCTGCAATATTTAGCTTCTGTTTGAACTTCCTCTGTGAGATCTAGCTTGGCACTTTACATAACATCTTCATTTTGGTGAGGACATACAAGTGCCCAAGACTTGCAAGAAATTGAAACATAACCTATATTCTAATTTGCATAAGACCAAGGTGATCTTTTAGGTCCCTTCCTGATCAGCATGTCAACTAGATGTATGAGACCCTTCTTGTCAGAAAAGGGGAATTTTTCACTTTAGTTACATATGTAAATCATTTGATTAAACTGGGATGAATAATGGGCTGGGCAAAGGCCAACTATGGATAACAGATGTGCAAAGTACACCTACTATGAAAGTCTTATGTTGGTTTCAACAAATCTGCAACATGTAGCTGATCAACAATAAGTTTGAAGGAAACCAAGGTCCATGAATCTGCAAAGACTAAGATCCACAATCAAGGAAGTTAATTTTAACATAGTTGATTTCAGTAAGCAAACTTATATTGATACTAAATGCATTATAAACAAATATTCAAAGATTTTGTACCTTTCAAATTTATTTCTATGGATTAAAAGGCATCAGCAGTTGATCTTCTATGGTTCTCATACAAATGTTTCAGAAAACAATAAATTCTCAGGGAAACATGTAAGATATTTTCACAAAGGGTTGTTGTATACCATCACAAAAGAATTGCCATAAATGTTGAAAAACTAACCTGTCAAGACATTGAATACTTTAAGAAGAAAATTAATGAAAGATTGGTACATTTAAAGCAACTCGTGATAGATATGACAGAATCAAAGAAAAAATAGAGCTCATCCATATTAATTTATTTTCTTAGCATCCTAATTGCATGATTTGAATCAGCGCTATGACTTTTCCAGGAATCTGTCAAAGGTATTCCAGTCTATGAAAAAAGCATATAGTTTTCAACAACAAATTGCTCTCAGTGATTATGTACATTTTGAGCATTGTAATTTATTTTACATGGGCATTGATACAATCACAAGAGAACTGTGGTATAATACCACTTCAATCTCTTTTGCTGGCTCTCCTGTTTTGCTGTGATGACTGAGAATGTTAACTATTTTCTTTCAGATCCTCCACTAGAATTTGACCTCTCCTGTGTCTTGTTTGATTTCAACACCAGAGATTGTCCCAGAATTAGAAGCAATTACCCATACACTATTGTCCATAGAGTTACCATTAACTTACAAGAATGGTATTTTCTCATCTACTACCATAGCAAACAAACATAAATATTCTACTTTTTTCTTCAAAATTATTTCTTTTCCTTTAGAATATGTGCAAAAGCAATACAACTAAACCTCAGAAATCATTTACAGAAGGGTTTTTATTTGACCATGATTCCTCAAGAGTGACATTTGCAAAACTTTACAAGGACTTCTATTAAGGATGTAAACTGATCTACATAGCTTTCATCTAGTACCTATATGGCACATTCTAGATGTGCACCATGCACCTCATCATCTCCATATCTGTCCTGTTCCTCCTTTCCATGACTCCATTTTGTTGTGTGAGTGTACGAAGTAGTATACTGCCTATGTATACCTTCCATTTGCAGAATTTTATAAACTATTTTGAGACAAACTCTCCCCCATTATAAGATCATAGAACTTTGACTAGTTTACCTATCTGTTTCCCTACTGAAACTTTCCATGCTACAAAGTTAGAAAAACAATGAATTATTATTCAATAAAACAAACCTCATTTTCCTAGAAAATTCATCAATGAATAGCAAGAAATACCTGGCACCAAGCGCAATAAGTGTCTTCATAGGACATGCATATCAACATGTACCAAATCCACAACCCACCATGCCTTATTAATATTAAATGGATGTTGACTTTGTTTGACCATCTAAAACCTTGTACACACATTTTATCTTTCCTAAATGGATGGAAGTCCATCCACCATATTAATCTTAATCAATATAGACATATACTAATAATTGAGGTGACTGTACCTCCCATGCCAAATTAGATTGTTGTTTCTTATGCACATGCCTTTGCAATCTTTGAATCAACAAGTTTATGCAACCCCCTTTCACCAATTCCCACAACAATCACTTTGGTATCTTCACATGGGATCAGCCTGTCATAGTTTCAAAGGACATATTCTATCCTTCCAATTATGATTAGGATCTGTGAATTAAGTGGCTTCATCTGCAACAAGGATGTCAAATATCTGTACAAGATTACATCTACCAATTCAACCAATTGAGGATATTACTCCAAGTGCCAAATCCAACTATGTCTCATTTTAAATTTCAAAAGTGGATTACAGGAACACTTATTTAGGGAGTTAAAATATACAACCCTTGCATTCAACCAAGCATAATCAGCAAGAGTAAAACTTACTACCCAATCTCAAGTGTCTTGACCTTCCTTGTCTACAAGTCCTACCAAAGCCTCAAGTTCTTGACCACAACAAAAAAATTCTAAAGAGAAAAATTCTTTCTCTTCTCCCTCCTCTGCTTCTCATGGTACTCCCCTGATGATACTAGGAAATATAGTAAATTTTGTGATCGTTGTAAAAAAAGGATCACAAAATGTTTGAAAGTTTTAAATTGAAGAAGAATTTGATTGTATAGTTTTCTGATGTGGAAAAGAAGAATGTTCCCATCGAGACTTCTAGTGATGATAGGATATATGATGAGTTGAAAGGTAGACTCAATAAGATCACCTTGATGAACCATCATTCTACTTCAAGGGTATGTTTTCCAGTCATTCTCACCTAACACATGAATTCTCAGTGAATTGTATCATCAATAATGGCTCGCAGAAAAACATGATTGCAAAGTCCATTGTCAACAAACTGCATTGCCGATGGATCCACATCCTCATCCATATTCACTTGGATGGAAGGATAGTGGCTCATCCTCATAAATCACACACACATACACCATGTCTTTTGCATTTGGTCCCAAATTTATTGATAAGGTCACCTGTGACATAACCACTATGGATTCTTGTGGTTTGTCACTAGGTAAACCTATCAATATGATAGGAAAGCTCATTATGATGCCTTTAATAACACATACACACTACAACTAGATGATAAGACATTCTTAATTAAATATAATAAGAGCACCACCAATCTAGTACTTAGTTGCAAACAAGCACATAATGTTATCAATCAGGGACAAGAGCTTGCATTAATTTTCATAAAGCCACAATCTGATGTCTATAGCAAAAGTCACTATGTACAAACAACATGCTAGTCTTGACAAATTGTTGCAGTCCTATACAAGTGTTTTAGGAGCCTAAGACACTTCCCCTAAAGTGCGCAATCAATCACACTATTGACTTCTTGCTGCACCTCTTCCTAATGCCCCATTGTATTGACAATCAACTTTCCAAAGTGATGAAATCAAAAGGTAAATTCAGTATTTACTATCCAAAGGTTTCATCAAACTGAGTACCTCCCCTCTTGCTTCACCAATTTTGCTTGTGCTCGAGAAGGATGGAATTTGGCATCTTTGTATTGATTTTTGGGCATTGAACAAGAACACCATCGAAAATCAATATCCACTCCCTCGCAATGATGACCTTTTCGATCAAATTCAAGGTGCCAATTCTTATCCAAAATTGATCTAAAAAGTGGATATCATTACGAGAGTTCAGACAGAGAACACATGGAAGACAACTTTTCAAGAGCAAAATGGGTCTTTTTGTGTGGCTTGTGACGTCATTTGGTCTCGCCAATTCTCCCACCACTTTCATGCAATTGATGATTGAGGTGTTTCAAGATTGTTAAGGCAAATTGGTTATCATCTACTTAGATTATATCCTTGTCTTTCTCACACTTGGAAAGTACATCTTCAGCATTTGGGCACATGTTCTTCATACACTTCAACAAAACAATTTGTATGCCAACTTTCCTAAGCGTTCTTATGGTCAAACATCCATATCCTCTCTTGGATTTTTCATTGATGCACATGGAGTTTAGGTAGATCCTACAAAAGTGGAAGTTCTTCTAAAGTGGCCAACTCCTTCAATTCTCACTAAATTGAGGAGTTTTGTTAGTCTTGCAAACTTCTACCGCAAGTTCATCCTTCATTACTCAGACATTGCCACACATTTGAATCAATTGACAAAGACCAATGGTGTGTTTATTCTCATGCTTTAAACACATTGAAAGAGAAATTATGTTTTGCACTTGTTCTTGTACCACCATATCTCTCACAGCCTTTTGAGATTGAGACTAATGCTTCACAATATGCACTTGGAGCTGTTTTAAAGAAAAATGGCATCCTATGGCCTATCATTTAGAAACCTTCTCTGCTGCTAAATGGAACTAACTACTCCACACATGATAAGGATTTATATGCATTGGTCCAAGCCATCAAGTACTAAGAGAAAAGAAACAATTGTCCATATTGTTCACTTGCCAAGGGAAAGCACACAATAAGGTCAAGCCACTTCACTATGGGCCTTACACTGTTCTTCAAAAGGTGTCTAACAATGCTTTTAGGCTTGATTTTCTAGCCTAGTTGGGCATCCATGATGTTATCAATGTTGATCTCCTCAAACACTACCATGAATCAACATTAGAGACTGAACTTTCTATCAGCCATCCAGCTGATGTTGTTCCTAATTTTCAGCTTCCACTAGATTCTGACCAGGTCTTTGACACAAAGACTCATAAGACCCAGCAGGGTTCCACCACTTCCTACCTTGTTGCCAACCAAGGTTAGCTTCCACATCAGGCCCACTAGATCTCTCACCATCAGTTGTCTCAAGATTTTCCTTCTCTTTTGAGAGCTCTGGAGTCCAATACCGCTATTGTTGGAAGGAATGATGAGGATTCACAGTACATAAATAAGTTATAGCATAGGAATTATTTTATTATTCTATTAGTTTTTATCCTATGTAAAGGTAAAAATCAAACATTAAAAGTTGGTTTCCTAGTTGTTTGGAGGTTAGCTTTGGTTAGTGATTTGTTAATTTCTTGATTTGTTTTTGTTTTCTAATTCATATTAAGATTTGGATGATATTACAAATCCCTTAATTTTGGCATATTATTTTTATTTTTCCTCACGAATAGAAGATACTGGAAATTCAAGTTTGCAATGTTTTGTTTGTAGAGGTTAATCTCTTTTGTTGAATTTGATCTCTAACTGCTGTGTTTGCTTGGATCCCATATCATCCTTATGCCTTTTGGCATGGTCCTCTGGATTATCTTCAGGTCTTTCTTCCTTTTTCAACACAATCTGACCAAGATCATGATATACTCACAAATGGCAAGTATCTTATGAACCCATAGGCTATAATTCCTTCCATTCAGCTTCTGAGAGTCAGGTAAAAGCAACAATTGGATTTCTGCCATTTCAAGACACGATAATAAACTCTATGTTTATGGAAACAATTAAAATGGGAGACTCATTACAGCTGGAGATATTACTTTACAGGGATATTTTAGACACCACTAAACACAGTGTCGCAAGTTTTCACAAGTAAACTCTCAACAGTTTGAAAGATACTAAATTATGATTATCTTTCCAGGAAGATTACCAAACATTTACAATGAGACAAAAAAATGCTGGAGCAAAAAAAAATTACAGGGATGTGTAATGTAGTAATAATACTCACAATGTGACAAAGTTTCAGGGAAAATTTTCTTCTGGATCAGAAGATACAAAAGTAACACAATTTCTCTCAGCAGAGTTGAAAAATTTAAGCACAAATAAAGTTTGAAATTTATTAAGACACGATCATGCTGTCCTAAATATATATGAAACCAAAATTATACAGATTTTATACTAAAACTTTTTTCTAAAAACACCTTAGTATTTCTATTTCTCTGCGAACATAATGAATTTATTTTTGTCTCCTCTTCATCAAAGCAGATGCATTGGATAGCTGCTGCACTGTTCCCTTTAGGAGAAGCATCTCCTACATAATGAATTTGCTGTTACAGTCTACAGCAATGCCCAGAAACTTTTACACTCTATTTTGCTTCAAAAAAATTCAAAAGGCCTCTTTCCACTAAGAGCACCTCCCATGACGCTGGCTAGTTTGTACCTCCAAATGTATTCACTCTTCAGGCTGTATGGACTGGACTCTCCCTCTCTAAAATGCCTCAAAGAAACTGTCGTACTAATCATAATTCACACTACTGTTTCAATGCTTCAGAAGTCACCCATGGATTTCATTCATTGCATCAAAATCTCATCTGAAAAATTCTCCATAGATTTGGACAATACACCAAACTCTCAGAATAGGCTCTCCAATAGATTGGCTCTGATACCATATTAAAATAATCACACAAGCCATAGCTCTTACACTGCCGAATGGCTTATTATATAAGTCAGAGATTAAAAAAACTTCCTACATTCTAGGAACAACTCTATAACAACCTACAACCTACATGAAAGAATGTGCTCAAGAGAGCACAAGTAAAACTACATTACAAACAACTTACAAATGAAAAAAAAAATTATTGTTGACATCAACTAGTACTTAATTAATCTAATAACAAATACACTAAAAGGGTGGGTGAACCAACAGTGGGTAAACCCTAAACAAGTCAATGATAATGCTTTATAATACAAATATTAACAAAAAAAATATGACAAAGGAAGATCTGTGACCAAAGGAGGATTGATGAAGGCCAAACCATGAGGAGGCAAAGACTGCTCATACTGAGTGCCAATGCAATGAATATAAAGATGCCTTATTTACTGATTGTGATTTATATTTATCCATTACAATGTGTTTGAGTCTGGATTCTACATGCATTTAGAAGAGCCAAACTAACCTTTTCAGAAATGAAACGGATGCCTTTGTCTTGGTAATCAGCCTCATAAGTCTCCCCCAAAAGAGGATTGAAAGGCTTACAGTTTCGACCTTCAGTACAAGCATATCCAGATACCGCAAATGCTGCAACATTTAATATCCGCATAAGGCTGTTTCCCTATACCACAACAACGAGACATGCACCATGTAAGCAAGAATTAGTCTTCAACTATACATTGTGGACTTTCCAATGACATACTTCTGATTCATCACATCCAAAATACATCTGTTTCAAGTAAACATAATAGTGAGTAATGCCACATCTTCTTGATGCTTACTAATCATTCAGCATTTTAAAAATACAAGCTTTATCAGATTTAAGAATATACAGGTCTATGAATAAATTATAAGTAAGCATACTTTTTTAAAACCAAGCAAATTCATCTGCCTCAATAGTGAAGATCATTAACACTTCAAAATGGCTAACTCGGGCAAATTAATGAAAGAAAGATAATAGAGTTCAATTTTCCCATTTTTTGTCCAATGCATAGGCAGTTTTGAGCTACTTCATAGTTACAATACCTATCAGAAAAGAGATATTGCTCAAAACAAAGAACAATGGCAGAACAAATCAATATCTAATATGTTTCTACAGTTTTTTAATATTCAAAATCCAAGAATT
>VDFB02117155.1:0-16418 GCA_007258455.2 Sequoia sempervirens | reverse complement strand
TATATATGGGTGTGTGTGTGTGTGTGTAGGTAGATGTGTGAATTACATGTGAATATACAATAATGATGCTTGCAGCAATTATTAAGCTTTATAAGTAATTATGATATTTTAATAAGTATGGATAGTAGATTCTTATCCGCTTCATCAACACTAACGATATCTTCTAAGTGTGAAGAACAGATCTATTGGGAATAAAGGTAAGAGACCTGCTGGTAAATAAAGATCCGGTTTGTATTATGAGTTGATATATTTATGATGGAATAATCAATAGGATTATATAAGCATTAATATTTGTCATTTCTTAGGCATGGATCTAGATGTGGTCTTGAGAAGCCATAACCAGTATTGCATATTATTGCCTAAAGATAAATCTGAGTGTTTGAATTTGTTTAAAAACCTACTCAAGAGGAAGGGCCTAAGAAAGTGGTGCCTAGAGACCCCGCCTATTCCCAACGCAAGGAGGGGCCATGGATGAGTGGAGAGTCCACTTAAGATCCGCCTTGTCCAAAGGCAGGGATAGGCCATGGATGGGTGGAGGTCCCACTCAAGTCCTCCCGGACCAAAGAGGGGAAGGGCCATGGAGGGGTGGTAGGCCTAGACCACTATAACCTCTGTTGGCTTCTTCTAGTAGGCGAAGTGTCTTCTGAGGTTGTGACATGGTTGGAGAAAGCATGTACAAGTCGCCAGTAGGGAAAGTTGTGGTACACAACCTCTTAGGCTTGGAAAATGGCTTCGGGCGGATCCATTCATGTTACTCCTCCTAGTTCATGGTAGTTGCATGTGTCATTAATCTATAAATGTGATGTCATGATGCTAATGCTAACAGATATGTGCATGTGTGGAAATATTGTTCATGTGTGAATGCAGGTTTGCAATTCCAAATTACATCATCAAGGAGCTATTTAGTTGACAAGGTGAAAACCCTAACCCCAATTGGCAAACCATAAGCTAAGTCTAGGAAAATTAGGACAGTGGACCTTACAATGCCTTTTAAAAACAAACCCAATAAAGACACATTGACGAATAGATTGGATAAGTAGGATAATGACAATTCGTCAAAATCTTGGTAGGAGGCATCATTCATTTGCCAAATAATTGTAGGAAAAGCAAAAATCTCAATAGACCAAGTAAGTGAGATTGAAAAACCTCACAAAATCTTGAATACCAAAGACATAATAGAGTAGAATAGTGAAATAACACTTTAAAAGGAAACAAGAAGCCCAATGAACCAGGTAATTGAACTTTAGCTACTTGTGGCTCAACATCTGAAAAGGAAAAAGATAAAAGATAAAGACACAAGTTCATTATTGAGTTAACCAATATTCTGATAAACATAAAGAATCGAAGACCAAACAACAATTTTACCGTAGAAACACAAAGCTTGAATTGTGAGAAACCTAATAAATATCTTGGTTAAGTTCACTGTTCGGTAATAAAACACAAAGAGGAAAATAGGAAAATTAGGTCTGCTCACTAGAAAAGTAGAAGGCCAAATAGTGATCTTATGCTAGCAAACATATTCTCTACTCAATTTGTGATCCAATCCATCCACATGCCCATCTATCCTTCAAGCCTACCAGGAAAATCAATAATTCAATAGTATTCTAAGAATGTTTTTCTAGGAATGCAAAGAAGTAAAAAAAAAATCCTTTGGTTTCTTGGCAAAAAATTTGTCTTCCAGAGTAGCAACAAGGAAGAATTAGAACTCACAACACTAAATGGTCCAAAACAACCCCTTGCGCAAAGCAATGTTGGAGAATGAACAAACTATTCATTCCATAGAGATTCATCTTGATGGGGAAGTAAGAAGACAGGGATGATCCAAAGCACTTTTCATAACTTCTATTCTCCTTAAAGGTTTGGCCATTTGAAACAACATAAGCAACTCTCGCCATCTTCTTCAAAGTGCTCTTTTTTGCAAATTAGCACAAATGACAAAATTCACTTCAAGGAGGGTACTTGGTTCAAGGGTTCACTGCTGGACCAACAATCCTCAATTGAACACCTAAGCAAGAAGCTCAAATCAAGCTAGGAGATTACTTGAAGATAAAGTCAAAACTGGAAAAAAAGTACCTGAGCAGCCTACTTAATATTACACAGTTGAAGGAAAAAAAATTAGATAGGATATTAACAAACATTCACCTACATTCCTCTCCTTACAATGAAAAACTTTTATAAAATTCTTCAGATTATAATCAAAACACAGTTAAAGAGAGATATCAATGATGCCAACAAGCTCCAAGATGTCACATTTAAGGATTATGGGAAAAGATATTGGGTTCCAAAGCGTGTCCCAAGCCTCAAGTGTTTCTTTGTGTGATTCTGGACAAGTAAATCTTGATCAAAGATAACCTATAGAAGGAGTGATTTATGAGTCCATCTAGATGTGAGCCATCCTTATGAGAGTTGGAATAGTATTGTTGATGCTTTCGACATTCAATGAGTCCTTCAAAACAGCATAGTGGATCTTGTTTGAAGTTAAGATTTAAAAACCAAAACTTAAAGGCTTTGGAAACTCTGTGGTCCTTAATCATAGCCATGGTGTATTGGTCAATATAGAAGGAAAGAATTCAAACATTTTTTTCATAACACATCTAACTTCAACAAATCTCCCTATCAGAAATTATCAGAATAATCAAATAAAGGATAAAAACTATCAAGATGAGGAAAACTAGAATGGCTCTATAGGACCACACTGCCCTTGAAGAATGGAAGTCACAACATTGATGACACAATGATAGGCAGATTGAGGCCATATGTTGTGGGATTAATCATCAAAAACTATATAGGAGACTTTATTCATTTATAAGAACGTGATATCAATAAAGAAACCAACCTGAGTGAAAGGGAAGGTTTAGTTGTAGGGCTTAAGCTACCCAGCAAATTGAAAATCAAGTTCCTTGAATTCAAACACAATTCCAAGATTATTATTCACATCATAAGGAGAAAAGGTTTTCCTAATTGGAATATCAATAATGAAGCATTAACTCACTCAAATTTCCTTTAAGGAAATATTAAAAGGAGAGTAATAAAATAGTTCCAATAGAGAATCCTTTCAATTGCTGCAAGTTGCTCAATCTTATAACAAGGGCACAATAAAAAGTCACAACCTCAAGGTGAAAATGAAAAACAATTCTCAATAAATAAAGTACCTTAGATTCTTAAAAAACTGGCAAATTTGAACATAAGAATGCATCTAAAAGTTAAATACTTACACATTCAATTGCTTAGCATTCCTCTAGGGTAACATTGATAACCTTTGGGGCATTACTCCAATAAGATCATTAACAAAATCCCTGATACACAGAATTAAAACATTAAAATACAATAGAAAATCAACAAATAATGTGCACAATACTAGAATTTTTTATTTAAATCTTGAATTAAAAATGGCACTCACCCTTCTACACCTTTGACTAATTCATTAAGTAAGCGAATAAAATCAGATTGTTGCTGTTGAATAGGCCTCACTAGTTGAGGATTCTGCTTGTTCAGCTCCGATAGCATTGGTTATGCAGGGAAAAAAGGACAATCGAAATTAGTAGTTCTCAAATGAAGCCAGTCACAGACAATTTATATTGACAAAAACCAGCATATTTGCAACATGTAAAAATTTAATGACAATACTAGTTAACATCGTAACACCAATAACCTGGGGCATTACTCCAATAAGATCATTTTAACAAAATCCCTAATACACAAAAGTTAAACATCAAAAACAATAGAATATCAACAAATAACATGCACAATACTAGAATTTTTTTAAATGTTGAATTAAGAATGGCACTCATCTTTCTACACCTTTGACTAATTCATTAAGTAAAGAAAACCAGATTGTTACACTTGAATAGGCCTCATCAGTTGAGGATTCTGCTCATTCAACTATGACTACATTGGTTATGCAAGAAAATAAGACAAAATTAAAATTAGTAGTTATCAAATGAAGCCAGTGACAGACAATTTATATTGATAGAGAAACCAGCATATTTACAATATTTGAGTATTAGTTAGAGAATGCATATGTATAACCGGTGTTCCGCGAGCGGCGTTTCCCAAGTGGGCATGTTTGGGAAGCGAGGGGGCGTCCTGAGGGGCGAGGCAGTACTTAGCTGCTGTCCCACCACCACAGGTGCTGCCCGGCAGATGTCTCCGTCTCCCGAGCAGGCGTCTCCACATCTCAGTCTCACGGAGGCGCCCTAGGCGTTTCTCGGGAGGCTGGGAGACGCCTAGCCATCTCCTGTCATGAGCCGCGTCAATGGACACATAAAACTAAAAAATAAAATAAATCTTTAGTTTTTATTTGTTTTATTGTTGCCCTAATTTGGCATGGGCCCCACCCCTTCCTCTAAAACAACACAAAACCTCTTAATTTGATCATTTCAACACATTTACAAAGACTGTTTTTTTTGCAGCCAGCTGAAGAAGAAGAAAACAGTGAAGAAGTCTGATTGAAGGAGTGAAAATAAAGAGTGCAAGTGTGATAGGAGTGAGAAGGAGCAAGAAGAAGAGGAGGAAGAGGATTCTACTTCATTTTGGAGAGATTTTTCAAGCACAAGGTAGGGTTTTTGAAGTTTTTTTCAAATTTCTTGTTGTTTTTGTTTTATTTTCTGAGTTTAAAACTTTAAACTTGTTTTTTTTTTTTTCTTATTCATCTCAAAGACTCAAAATCAGATTTGATGTTGAATCTTGAGAGCAAAATGATGAAGATGAATGAATCATTCATCATTTTGCCCTCAAGATTCAACATCAAATTTTTTATTTTAAAATTCTAATATTAAACAGCTTGCTTTTTTTTCTTATTTATCTCAAAATCAGATTTGATGTTGAACCTTGAGGCAAAATGATGAATGATTCATTCATCTTCATCATTTTTCCCTCAAGATTCAACATCAAATTTTTAAATAATTTATAATATAAAATTAAAGTAGGCTGATTTTTAAATTATAAAATATAAATTGTAAATTTTGTTTCAAAATTAAAATTTCTGAAAGTTGTTATTTCAATTGTATTTCATTGTTTCCAATTTTTTTTTAATTCAAAGGTGGCAGCTTTTGGCCAGGAGCTATGAACCGAATACAACCATTCAGCAATAACCACCCAGCGGGGTTGAACAATTGGCAAGAACAACAATGCCACCTATAAACCAACACACCATGCCAATGCCATTTATTTCATTGTTTCAATTTGTTAAAGTAGGCTGATTTTATTTTAATTTTGTGAAATGCAGTGTCACTTTCACGATGAGCACCCAAGACGTGAGTGGGGATGACATGGAAATCCATTCTCATAGTGAACATGATTCAGATTTTGAACCTAAGAATGAGGGGGATGACCATGGGGCTGATCCTGCAGCCCAATCTAGTTCCATGGCGAGTGCACCAGCTAGTACAGGCTGCCCTTCAGAAATTTTGGCAGAGTTTGCTAGGGGTCATTTTGATCCGAAGTCTCCTCTAAAACAATTTGCTACAAGAATACAAGGCACATCAAGTTCAAGTGGGGGAACAAGGAAGTGGAAGTGCAACATTTGTGAGATGGAATGGTTTGGTAGCATCACTTGAGTGAACGCACACTTTCTTTTTTGGGCAGGAAAAGGTGTGGAGCCTTGTAAGTTTTTGAAGGAGGCTCAAAATATAAAATATAGAATGGAGTTTAACAAGCTTTGGGGCATTCCAGAGGACACAAATATTTCAATCCCTACTACTTTGACTACTAGGGCAGCCCTTCAGCAAACCCATCATGCATCAGTGCCACATACTTTTCAGACGGGAGGAATGATGTTTGGATCTTCATCCACTTCCACTTCTAGTGTCGCTAGGGGGACAGCCACAGGGAAACGCAAGTTGCAGACATCACAAAGTAACCCCATAGCTAATATGTTTAATGTGCAACTGAGAGATGAGATAGATGAATCCATTGGCAAGTTCTTCTTTGCCAATGGCATTCCATTTCATGTTACACGGTCTCCTTATTATAGGGAGATGATGGCTATGGTGGCGAAGGGAGGAACATCATATGTGCCACCAGGTGAGATGAAAATGAGGACCTCAATCTTGGATAAGTGCTATTCCAAGATCAATATTTTGATGGAGAAGATGAAGGCATGTTGGGTGGCATCTGGGTGCAGTATAGTTATGGATGGGTGGATGGACATTAGCCATCGTCCACTCATCAACATCATGGTCACATGTGCAGAGGGCCCATACTTCCTTAGAGCAGTTGATTGTACAGGGCATCGCAAAGATGCTGATTTTTCAGTTTCATGTCCTCAGGGAGGCTATTGAGGAGGTTGGGCCACAAAATGTGGTCCAAGTAGTCACAGATGCAGCCCATGTGTGTAGAGCAGCAGGGAAACTCATTGAGGTAGCCTATAGACATATTTGGTGGACCCCATGTTGTGTGCATGCCATGAACAATGCACTCAAGGACATGGGGAAGATTGATTGGATTAGAGGAGTGGTCACCGATGCGAGAGATGTGTAGATGTTTATCTGCAACCACCACACTTCCCATGCACTCTTCAAGACCTTCACGAAGGAGTTCTTGAAACCGGTGGAGACCCAATATGCATCATATTTCATTCTCTTGGAGAGAATGATTGAGTTGCAAGAGGCATTGCAACTCATGGTTATGACTAATGAGTGGAATAGGTGGGTCGAGGCCAAGACAGCACAAGGGAGAAGGGTGAAGGAGATAGTGAAGAGTGATGTGTTTTGGACTGATGCGAAATACATTGTCTCCATCATTTCTCCAGTATTCCAGGTTATCAGATATGGGGATGGGGATGCACCTAACCTTGGAGAAGTGTATGAGTGCATCGACTCTATGCTTGACCAGATGAGGGTTGTTGTGAGAGTGAAGGACCCCTCTCTAGCATTCTACAATGAGCACATCCGGCCAATCATTCAGCGCAGATGGGACAAGTTGAACACTCCTTTGCATATGGCTGCCTTTGCCTTGAATCCTAAGTGGTACATGGCTAGACCGGGTAGAGTGACACCGATTCGGGATGATGAGGTGAAGGCGGGTTTCTTTAGGTGCATAGAGAAGATGTATGATTCTACAGATGCCAGCACAATTCGCATTGAGTGGACTAGATTTTCCACTCTTAGAGGCTATTCAGATGCAGCAAAGGTGGATATAGTTTCTATGGCATAGGAGGACCCACTTTTGTGGTGGAATTGTCATGGTTCGAAATCTTTGACCACCACTCTAGCTATTCGTCTGCTATCCTAGGTTTCCAGTTCTTCAGCTGTTGAGAGGAACTGGTCTACATATAGCTTCATCCACTCTCTTAAGAGGAACAAACTTACCTCTAAGAGAGCAGAGAAGCTTGTGGCTGTACACAGTGCTTTGCGTCTCATGGACCGCAAGACAGTTGTGTACAAGGAGAGTCCAGCGGCACGATGGGATGTGGAGCCAGAGGAGCCTTCACAGATTGATGAGGATGATCCTACCACTTCAGATACATGGCTGGTTGGTGTGAGCTTGAGGGATCTTGACCTTGTGGAGTCCAACAGTTCCAGTGATGAGGAGTTTATAGATGATTAGAGGCCTCCATTCACTACATTTTGAGTTTTGACATTTTGGCATTTTGTCTTTTCATTTTGTAATGCTACTCATTGTAATGATGAATCATGTAATCAATTAATCATCTTTATAGACTTTGTGATATCATCATATCTCATATGACATCAGATATTCATATTTGGGCCTTGGCGATATAATAGAAATCTCCAATTTGACAATTTCATTTGTCAAATTTTATTTAGCAATTAGCATTCAAATATCTTCGTATTTAGATTTAGTATTTCAAATTTTGCCATGTTATAATTTTACTAATTTCCTATAGTTTCATTTGAAATGTAATTCTTATACTGTTATACTGTTATACATCTTTTCAAAACTAGTTTTTCAAGTACTATAAGTATATGTATAACTATATCAGCACCACCACCCCGCCAACACCCCCCCCCGCCGTCGTCCCCCCGCCATCCCCAAACTTAGGCCTTTATTAGATCTCCAGAAACCGTTTCCCCGTCCCGTTTCCCAGTCCCCAGGGCACATGGAACGATAATAACTTAATAACAATGCGAGCTACCATTGTCACTCTATCAGCACTCTAACTATGCCAACTGCCGATTTATAAGCTATCCAAATCAACAATTTACTTTATGTTAAATGAAAAGATGCCACTTGAGAAATTCCAGAAACAATTTAAACACAGATGAGTTTCTATTGAGATAATATACTAGTTTTCAAGTTTGTGGACCACTACCAAACTTCTGGCAGAATAATTTGAAAATTTGTCATACATTTACACAAGCATAATTTGGGAAGCCATTCCAATGACATTAAAAAATGTACATTTCATTAATTTATATTCCTTTAATAATTCTTCAGAAATCTAATTTCTATATTGCATATTCTTCAAACGTTCCAAAGGACTAAAACATTTCCAAGCTTGAAGAAATGTTGTACAGATATTTGTTGCTAAGCAATATCCCCAATATTCATTACAACTTTCCAATCAAGTAATTTGCTTCTACTAAGCCTATTCACTGCTTTTCTCAATGACTTTAAGACAATGTGCTTTTATATGTCTTCAAATTCTGATGAAATTAACCAAAGAATTGCCTAGATATAATAGACATTCTCCAATTTTCATGACCAGCTAATACAGTCAAGTAATTAGCTTATATCAAGCCTATCCATTGCTTTTAATGAATAAGACAATTCACTTTTAAAACATCTTGAAATTCAAATGAAATTAACCAAAGAGTTTCGTAGATTAAAAAAGACATCCTATATAATCTATAGAATCATTATAGAACCACTTCCAAATCTTCAAACCACCTTCTCCAAAAATACAAGACTAACATCAAGTAAGACATTGCACAGAAACCATCATTGTCCAAATATACAAGTTTAACAGAAAGTAAGACATTACAAAAAATTTATAAATTCATCGACTAACCATAGGTGATTGGATTTTATATGTGTACGATTTATTTAAGGCTACCCACAATGAGCATCTAAAAATAATCAGCGGTGGAATCTTATGTTCCCCTTGTGCATCATCATTATCTTAACAGCCCAATACAAATCTGAACTTGGCATTCAAAGTATGTATGTCCCATTTCCTTCTATATTGCACACAAAGATCACTGAAGATAGCTTCGATGTAATCAATTTTTGGAAGTCTCAATCTAATTATCCTACAAACATAAGATACTACATGACAAACCAGGTTCAAAAGAACATAATTCCAACCCTTCCCTCAATATTATTTTTCAAATGCAAAAAAATTGTGATCATTCTCAAACATAACACACATAGTATGCAACAGAAATTTAAATTAACTGCTTATTAATTTTATATATAAAATTTTTTGTAATCGATGATGACATACATACTTTGCAACAGAAGTTTGGATTAAAGTTTGATCTCTATATGTTTTAAAATCATGGAATCTAGAAACTCTTATATTTTGTTGAAAAATCAAATAGGAGTTTGCATGCAAATGGACTAAGATCACTGCATATAGAAACTCTTATATTTTGTTGAAAAATCAAATAGGAGTTTGCATGCAAATGGACTAAGATCACTGCATATAGAAACTCTTACATTGTCTTAAAGAATGGCTTCACACGAATAAACATTTGCAATTCAATATTAAAAGAACTGGCAAAAAGACTACAATGCAAATAAGATGATAGAACTATTGCACACTAAGTTTCATACTAAAAATACTCACACTTGAATACAGTAACTCATACAAAAATGAGGAATGTCCATTGTCCTTCACCAAATCTGCTAAAAACAAGAACTGTAAATGCCAAAGCACTAAGTTAAACTGCAACATCAAACAACTAATAATGCCTTACGATTAATTTAGCATGTTAGCCATAAAATATAGCTGTCTATATTATGAAAACTAAAAAGATAACAGTGTCTAATATCCTGATAGAGTGAGATTCCTTTCCTTATGTTTTCTAATGAATGCCATATTTTTATCTGTGCATACATGAATTCCTTTAATGTTAATGTCAATGCTTAAAAACATTCCGCATAGCTGTTACTCTTGGTCAACTTCAAAATTATCATACTAGTTCCTTCGAAGTTCAATATGAAACTCTCACAAATTTGCATGTATGACTACATACCATATTTTGAACATCAAATATGTTTAAATTTACTATTTCATGATGCAGATAAAGTCAATAACTTGCCAACACACTTTGAACTTGACAGATATTTACATATGAAGGAAGCTAGTCTAGAGCAATAAAGTGGAGTAGCAAACTAACTGTGGATAATTACATAAAAAGTTAAGCCCTAGCTCCAGCTCCAGTACCCACAGAACCAAAATTGGCACCACCCTATTAAAAGGAAAGATTAGAGTATAAAAATATAGTACATAAGCATCTATGAACTTCAATATATAACACAAAAAATAGAGATAAAAATGTAAAATCATTTGATCTACCTATGGGAAAAGATCTAATGGAGCCACATTAGGGCCTCCAAAGAAAAGTGCTGGCAGAGATGGCGCAGCTGCAAGTGCTGTAACAGCAGCATTTGTAGCTTGCCTGGTAAATTGGAAGTTGGTAGATATGCTACATTAGGAGGCAATTCTGCCATCTCTGAAATGCACTGAACATATATACTATTAAAATAAAAGGAAACAAGTGCCACGTAGTGGCCAGTACTTGCCTTTGTAGTATTGTAATTAGAGGTTTGTAGAGTCTTTATGTAAATTTAATGAAGGTGAATAAAATTGAATGTATTTTTTTGTTAATTATTGTATTTTAGTTTGACTTTTGTGTTTTTTGTTTTGTTTGTTTAGTAGTGACAATTGTTTTTATTGTTTTGGTTATGTAATGTAAATATCTTGTTTAAAGTTAAATATTTAAAATAAAAATAAACTTAGAATATATGTTTGTTGTTTGATGTTATTTTTTTAATAAAATAAAGTAGAATAAATTTTAATTTTATAAATTAAACATGAATGTAGAATACATTTGAATATTTATATATAATTTATATTATTATATAATATATTATAGTATAATAATTTCATCATTTTTACCATAATTATTTGCTTTTTAATAATCACTTATATATGAAACTATTATACTTGTCATATTGGTAAATTAAATAAAAGGTAAAAAGAATTTTTCTAATATGATAGAAAGATAACAATAACAAAAAAATCCATCATATAAGATATAATTATGAATGTTATCTTCACAAAAATCTATCTCAAATCTTTATAACATTTATTTTTAAAGATATCAAAAGATCTTGTATATTTGAAATAATATTTTTTTACAAATAAAATACTAGTAATATAATTCTAATGTAATTTAGTATAAATATAAATATAAAATAATTTAAATAATATATAATATTACATTAACAAAATTTAAAGTAATATAATATTAGATTAATAAAAATATTATATAATCTAAATTTTATAATTAAAATATAATATTAATAAAAATCAATTATATTATATAAAAATATTATATATTAAAATTTTAAATATTATAAAATAAGATTAAATAAAAAATAATCAAATGATTGTACAAAATGATAATTATATAAAATATAAAAATTTATGCAGCTGTAATATATCAAAAACACTTAATATTAATGTTTGAATTTTTTTATCTTAAACTCTATCATAAGCGCCCTTGAACTATTCGTCAATAGATTAAATGTAACCACGCTTAAAACATCCTCAATCTAATAAATAAAAAATAATAAAATACATAATATCTGCCAACATGTCTGTCAAAAAATAATTTGACTGTAACCATACTCTAACTATATGTTGTTAAAGGTTGTTCGAATACTTAAGAAAATGACTGAAGACATACATACCTTTGCAAGTGATAACTCAGTTAACAATAGAGAGTAGGAACCTTGTAGTAGTTCAAGCCTCAAAAGCAAGGCGTGCATTTATAGCATGATTTTCAGTCAGTGCAAAGCTCATAATAAAAGCGAGAATTCCATGGAGATGGTTATGAGGAGAAAAAAGATATCATATTTTTTATCCTATAGAGAATATTAAAAGCTCTTCCATACATTTAGCAAAAAATTAGGCAAAATAATAGTTCAAATTCTAGAAAAATAAAATGAAATATTAGTTAACTTTAACTTTCCTCAAAATCCATCAATAACACACAAACTTTTAACCAATGTATTCCTGAAAATGCTTTTTATAATTTATAAAAATTAAATATTTTGCAAGTTCACTTCATAAAATTGAAATTTATTTTTTTCCAAAAAAAATTATTATTTTTGATTGGTTGAAAGCTAACTTATTAATAACTAATTAACTAAGAAAAAGAAGACTCACTGCAATAGTATTGCCTAACGGCAAGTACTAATAACATAAGTGAAAGATAAAAGATAAAATGACTCAGGTTTTTGCAAACCAATGTACTTAGAATGTATAAGTATTCTACAGCATGCTTTGGGTTGTTGTGAGTTGCCCTTAAAGTAGAAACAACTATATCTCTACCGCAGCTACCCCTCCCTATAAAGGGAATCTGTTGAATAATGTGTTCAGATTAATTCCTACAAGTAGATCGAAGGTTGCTTGTCAAAAAGTGTCAGCATCTTTCTCGAATCACAATAGAGAGACTAAAATCAATTTTAGTTGCATAATATCTTGTAAAAGTTTTATAGAGTACAATTAATGGTACAGTTATAGAAAGACAATTGTAATCCTAATCAAGAGATGGAAATTTTGGTGGAAATTCCAATACTGTAGGTCAATTTTAGAACAAATTAAACAAAAGAAAAAGAGAGGTTTTTGTATTATGGCAGTAAAATAAGAACAAACATACCATTATAAAAAACCTAAAACAAAAATTAGCAAAACAAAACATTACATATAAAGAACTAACCAATTCACAAAAAGACGGGTACAATAGAACTCCATTCCCTGATTCATCCATCCATTCCATTCCATTCCATTCCCTCCATTTGTCCCACCACCTTCCATTCCTTCCATCTTCCATTCCATCCATCCATTCTTCCATTACCTTCCATGTTTCTAAATTTATTCATTCATTTGATTAATTTTGGAGACACTGGCTAGAAGAACTTACAAAGGTAGAAGCTATGTTGAAGCTCCAATTGCTAGTGCTATAGATTGTTAACTGGAGCTGCAGCAACAGTTGTTGATGCACGCTAAAATACACAATAAGCAATGAGTACCTAGGATTCTAGAACCCTCAAACACAAACATAAACAACCACATGCAAATTCATATCAAAGGCAATTAAGTCAGGTGTTGGGCTTTAGTCTGGAAAAGCCCAACTAAATTATCTGTGAGAAAAGATCTAATGGAGCCAGGTTAGGGCCTCTAAAGGGAAGTGCAGGCAAAGATGGGGCAGCTGCAGGTGATGGAACACCAGTATTTATAGCTTGCCTGGTAAATTAGAAGTTGGTAGACAAGCTACATTAGGAGGCACTTCTCCCATCTCTGAGATGCACTGAACATATATACTATTAAGATAAAAGGAAATGGCATAACTGCTAAATATAAAGATCAAATGACACATTTTTTCACAACAATGTACCTAGAAAGTATAAATATTCCATAGCACACTTTGGGTTATTGTAAGCTGCCCTTAAAGCAGGAACAACTGTATCTCTACCCCAACTACCCCTACCCATAAAGAGAATATGTTGAATAATGTATTCAGATTAGTTCCTGCGAGTAAATTGGAAGTTGCTTGGCAACAAGCATCAGTATCTATCTTGAATCACACAATAGAGAGAGACTATAATCAATGGTAGCTACATAATATCTTGTCAAGAGTTGAATAGAGGATAATGTAGAAAGTACAATTATGATCCTAATCAAGAGATGGAAAGATTGGTGGAAAATCTAATAATGTAAAGTCTTATCCCTATCTATGTTAGTCAATTATAGAACAAATTAATTTAAGAACCCTCCAGGTGTTGGGGATTTAATCTGTAAAAGCCCAATTAAGTATGTTAATCAAATTAGTTCTGAAGCTTCAAAAGATAATCATCAATTTTTGCTGCAAAGAAATATTTCCAAAGAATAATCAATAGTAAACGAGAGTAGACTTTGTCATTATCAACAAAATAACAACCAATGCCAAAATTTCAAAGATATAATTATTATATGATTACTTTCTTGTTTGTTATCATATTAAACAACAACAATGCATCATCCTCAACTGACTGATTTTGTTCTCAATGTATCTCTAAATACGCATCCTTGATGCTAACTTGCTTGATTAAATGTAATTTAATAAAACAGGCATACAAGCTTGAACCAAAGTTTGTTTTGTTTTTAAAATACTAACTGCTAGCTTCAAAAGGATCAAGCTCAACTAGACAATTCAAACTAGCAAGTATGTGACTAGAAATAAAAACTGTCCTTTTCAAGTTTTGAAACCAAAAAATTGGAAAACTAAGAAAGCAAATACAATTGTCATGGGCAAGACTACCACTAATTGAAAGTAAATTTATCAAAAAATCCTAACAAACGAAAAAGATCGTAAAAAAAAAAATCTTAAATATAGACAAATAGGCAAAAGCAAAAAACTTAAGTCTAGACAAAAGAGAAAAGTGTTCAATACTGATAACAAGGACACAACAAACAAACACTTCAAAAAATTGAAAATATAAATATGAACAAATCATGTTACCAAGGTCTAAAATGGCAATTTAAACAAGGACACTACAATTGAAAGTTTAAAACAATAACATTCAATAACCTTGATGCCCAAAAGTACAACAATAAATATAGATCATATAAATAAGATCCTATTGGCAAAATATTGACAAATTGTTGACATTACATATCTTGCCAATATTTACCTAAAGTGTTTTGCTCTTTTTAGCATATTCTGCAAAGATAAGAATAACAACAGAAGGATTAGTAATAAAGGAAACAAAATACCTTAAAAAAAATTAAAAAAACATAAAGCATGTTCTCTATGATCTTGTTTTCCTCCAAGGGGGTGACATCCTTTGGCTCTTTGCCCTAATATATCCATAAATGTTGTTTGGATGGATAAGACCTTGAAGTTGTTCTATTATGAAAATCAAGAAGACCATTGCTATTAGACAATTCCAAGTACTACATCATTCCTCTTGCACTCCAACTACCAAACAACTTCAAAATGCAAGTAAATTTAAGTATAAAAATCAATTAAAAAACCACATTATCCATAGGTGCAAACAAAGCACTGATAATGAACCTTGTAAGTTTGAAAAAGTTGGCACAAGAGAAACACAACACAATAACTAAAATTCACAAACATCATAGGTGCAGACAATCTCTATAATAAAAATAAAATAAAATAACTAGATTGAAAGATTATTCATTCAACTCATCTTAAAAATAGTAACCCTATTAAGTATAAACTACAACACAACCACAAAATGTTAATAGTTATGTGTCAGCAACAACAAATATTTAGCCAAGGGTCAACTACACCTTGGGATATTGTACCAGAGTGATTTGACTTGGATGCTTTGCAAGCTATATTTAGCAATATTCCATTGGGTGACGATGATGAAAAGAAACGATGACCAAAAATCTTAAGAAGAGGAAGTGGCACTGCCACAATTTATTTCATTCCAGGAATCTAAGGGATGATTTAGACACTCTCATAAGAGACACATATGCCTATTTGTTCTAGGTCTTGACTATGATGTATTTCAAAACTGTCAATCTCACTCATGTGCTTTTGCATAGGCATTGTGTATTTTTTATTTATTTGGTATGGAAAATTCTATATTGTTTTGCATCCTATATTTCTCTAAGAAAGTATTTCACCATAACCCTACACATTTCCTTAGCTTAGCCACCCTTAAACAATTTTCTTTAAATCAAATTCAGATACTCGGAATGAGTTGTTTGTTAATATCAAGACCACCTACCAACTTAAAACACGATCTCCATATAAATAAGTAACCCTCCTAACATGTCAAGACACCTCAAATATTCATATATAGTAATGTAAGGTTTCACAATGGCCTTAATTTTACTTAGAATATGCTTTTACACACAATCAATTAACATCAATTGTAAATAGTGTTGATTATTTTGTCATTGATGTCAAAGGTTTGGCGTTAGTGTTTTGGGTGAGGTTAGTTTTGAAGAAGTTGATATATTGGAGGCCAATATTTTATTAACTATCCTCTCCACGTTATTCATATTAAACTAAACCATAGTGTGGAGGTCGATATGCCAAATCAGCTCACCATGTAAGTTTTAATAATCAAATGTTATGTCTCCTTTGTCATGTAATACCTTGCAACGTGTTATTCGGCGGCTTCAGAGGCTTATTTCATGCATCGATATGCTACAGAAAATAATGGGGTGGTGTTTGAATTCATTAGTATTTCTATCGGGCCTT
>VDFB02117153.1:0-16488 GCA_007258455.2 Sequoia sempervirens | reverse complement strand
AATAAAGGATAATTTGCATCTGAAATGTGGTAAGACTTGCCCAAGCTTATTAAACTCATTTCTCTGCTGTACTCTGCTGAAAGTAAACATTGTATCTCTGTATATGTAAAATAAGATAATCTCTACATTCTTCTAGATCAATTGCCAACTATGTTTGGATCAAACCCCTTAGAGTAGCTAATGAAAACTCTTTCTCTAAAAATGGCATTTGATGAGAATAGGGTGATTTCTTTGCATACTAATAAAATACAATGCCACCCCCAAATATATCCACCCCTATAAGAATTGAATGAAAATCCTTGAAGAGACTGCAATTACAGCCATATATTGATTTTGAACAAAAACAGATAAGGTTTGGATGTCTTGAAGTTTGAACTGTAGTATGCTCACAGGGGACTGAAGCACAAGCTTCAAATAACTGAAGCAGAGTGTAGTAATGCCCTGATCACGAGCTTTTGATAAGATCTAGATTTCACTAGATTCTTCCACGTAAACACCACTCAATTACCGTTGAATATGTACGGTCAATCTACATGTTATAATAAGACTCTTCCAACTACATAATATTATTCTTTTTTATCATTGCTAGCTGTTTTGTTCTTTTGAACCTTGCATAACGACAGTCAGCATTTGTCCCCTTCAATAAAGTGCCAAGTTCTTAGCAAAAGGTATCTAGTGTCACTACTCAAAATAGCTTAATAAATGTTATGACTCACCTTCGAAATGCAAGAACAGCAAACAACTATGGCATACACAAACAAGTTATATACAAGTTAAATATGAAACCAAAACAAACATCCATGCGACATTCATCAAGAATATGTGAGATGCATGTGGTGCATGCAACATCTTCATTTCCTGAATTTCGCTCTTTCCACTGTTCTTCACCATGATGCCTTCTCCCACATGATACTCTTGCTCCTGTCCTTCCATGTGTTCCTATCACACACATACAAGAAAGGGATTAGTATGAGTGTTACTAAAATCAGACTTGGCACATATTTGGTTGGTTGAATTATAATGTACTTGGCAAAATGTTGGTACAGAATTGACAATTTTAGAAAAGCACAACATATAGATATTTAACAAAGAACATGACGTATTGAAAAAATCGGCCCAGACTTTGCCATACTCGGCTAAACTCACTGACTCTGGAAAAATAACTGGCAGCACTCATTTTGGCCTGCTTGGACTTGGAATGGGGAGACTCGCTGATTACTTGGCAAGTCTTGTAACATTGGTCAGCACCTCATTATGATAAAATTCACATCAAGATGCATTACATCAAAAACATAACTGAAAGTGCATCCATACATAAACCTGTGTAATTGAAAGCTTTTTATGTTTTATTAATAAGTCATACCAATCACATTTGATACCATAAACTATGATTTGATTTTAAATAATTAAAATTTGTTTACAATAAACCATTAATTAAATGTCATAGTAATAATCATCATTGTAGATAAACAATACAACAAAAATTAATAATGTGAATATTTTTGGGGGTGACACTTTTTTGTTTACTTACATATATTTGAAAATGTATCTTGTGCTGAATTCCCGAGTTCTAAATTTCAGACTCTTATACATCTGCATGACACTCATGCTTTATGTAGCCTTGGATTCATCCATTTTGCCTGTATCTTGTAGAGCTCTGCTTGTGTTGTATGGTAAAGAAATTTCGACAACAGTATGAGCTTTATCCTCCCTTTTTGTGGTTGATTTTTGTGGATATTCAATGGTATTTTCATTGGGACTGTAGGTTTCTGAGAATGGTTTTTTCAAGAGAAGCAACCACATTAGCTAGATAATTGAGCTCTTATTAGGGTTTTATATGATGGATAATGACAATATTTGGAAGAAAATCTGCATACATACTTTTGAAAATATATCTACTGCTGAATTCCTTTAGGCTCTGACCACACCTGCCCTTGCAACATGCCTTGTGTAACTATGGATCCATTCTTCTTGCCACAGACCTCTTCAAATCTTGTGGGGTAAGGAAATTGCTTCAAAATAGTATCATTTTAATACTCCCCTTGTTTTCTTGAATACATAAAATCTTTTTTCCTTTCTGTGGTCCATTTTCTTGAATATATAATAATATTTGCATTGGGATTGTAGGTTTCTATTTGAGTGCTTTCATCAAGTGCAGCACATGCATCAGCTAGACAAATTACAATTGCACTTTTGATTGGGCCTTGTTTGAGGTGGGTAGTTGTAAGAGACTTGGTCCGGCTCTAACTTCCTAAAACTTTGCTGAATAACTAGGGTTTGTATTTTTTATAAATTTTCTCAATTATTACCAGACAGAAAATATGCATTCAAGAGATTAACAATTTCTGAAGCATAACATGCAATGATATACAGCTGGAAACAAGTTAAATGCTGAAAATAAAGCTTTATTGATATTGCATAAATTTCTGAAAGCTTTACAAAGAAAGATACCCAGAAATAATCTTCTGAACTTGAAAGATGCTGAAACCCTTATTCCAAATCTCTCCTGCAAGACTGAGTAGTAAATCTGATGAAGCATAGACTTGACTTCTGGATGAAGCCAACAGTGAGCACCTTCAGCTGATATTCCACAACCTCAGAATGCTGATACAATGGAGAGTTTTCGTTCTCCAAAGCCGATACGCTGGCAGAAACCCTTGGGCTCCCTTCCCCAAACGCCAATGAGAAATTATCAAACAAATATCCAATAATCAATTCTGAATGTCCCCAAATGAGCCCCTTAAGATTCTTTTATACTTTTCCTGGAGGAGCTCATACACTTTTCTCACCAATGTGGGATAAAAGATAATAGGCCAATCCCCTCCAATTTGCCTTTTAAAACATTTTAAAATAAAATGTTTGCACTTTGGAATATTAAAATATGTCCTTGAAATTGGCGCCCAAGTAATTAATTAAAATGGCCCCCTTTTTAATGATGAATGGACCCTCAAGTCATAAAGTGCAAATACAATGTTATAATATTATATTAAAATATTAATTATTATTAAAGTCACCTTTAATAATAATTAAACATTATAACTTAGGCAAAACTCCTTATTTCACCAACTCAACTGAATTTGGGAATCGACACTGCCAACATGTGAACTTTAGGTGCCCTGCTATAAATAGAATTGCTTGTCGGCTGACTTACTATAAATAGTAAGTATATGAAACTGAATCAACTGAAGGCTACTTGAACCCACACGAGATGCTGAAGGAGAGATTCCTCTGATTATCGCCAAAAGAGACCCTCTAACCAGTCATAGTAGCCTACGAGGGCCAGGAATAGGCTAAATCCACCTAACTCTGATGCTCGCAAAATTGGGGACATTACAGTCCGCCCTCCCTAAAATTGCTTGTCCTCAAGCAATCTCTACTACAAAGAAACCCAACTCCTCGGAAGGCCCCAAAGAAGAACTGTGAAGTGTCCCACACATCTCTAACTGTCTCCCGTAGCATCAACAAAAACACAACTGCGCAAGCTATCCCTGGATCCCAAACCCAGAGTGAAAGTCTGTCGTGTCTGTCATCCTCAAGCTTGCCACTGCGCTCTACTGCCTCCAACTTCACCATGCTGGAAATGGTGAAGTAACCCAATGGGACCCATCCAATACTCGGTGCCAAAACTGTCACCACCTGGATCCCAATACAATCTGAATTCACATCCATCTGTCATGGAGATAAGAACTTCTAGAAGCATCTGCTACACTGAATCTCTCCCTGTCCTCTGCTAAACCCTCATGGATGTGATAATTGACCAAGCCATCATGCCAACTGACACCATAGTCATCCTGTAACCATGTACCCATAAGAAAACTTTCTGACATAGAAGTAGCAAACCCTGTTGGATACATATCAGCATGATGTAAAACTGACAGCTGTCCCTGCAAGTAATCCCCCACAAACTGCTGAGTCTGGCGCTTGCAGCTGCTAATCCCATCTTCTGAAGATGGTGAATACCCATCCCACAACGGATGGTATAACTCAAGAGCCAAACCACACTGATGCATCATCAAATCCTCCGTGTGTGGACTAAAGGAGAAGTGATGAACACTCCTCACTATGCAATCAAGATAAAATGCTCCCACCTCTGTCAATGGCTGACCATCATAGTCCTGGGGAAACAAATCAGCATAAGTACAAATCTCCATACTGGATGATGCCCCACATATCTCCTGTGACGACGATGAGTAGTGACGTGATCTGTCACACAACTCTCGGAAAAATCAACTATCTCATCACAAGAGCTCTCAACCAAAACACTCATCCCATTTGAATTAACTACACCAATGTCTGTGATAGATGTAACCACATCCTCACTACAACTCGTGGATATAAGATCCTCATCAACTGCCTCTGTATATAACTGTACTGTATCTACAGCTGGTGGAGACTGTGCCAAACTCAACTCCACGGTAAGCTCCTCCAACCATGACTGTGACTCTTGAAGGGCCAACTGAGCACTCTCCAACGAGTCCATAGTCACCTCAAGCTCATGAGTGAGCTCATCGACCTGCTCCTCCTTTCCCTTCAATGCATCATAACAAATGCAATCCCACTCGAGAAGAAAATCCCTGTCCGCAAGTAGTTTTAGGTAATTTTGTTTCATCATTCCAATTGCTTCTCGAAGTGCATGTATCTCTGCAAGGGAAAAACCACTATCACCATGCTCATCTGTCAAAGGAGTACTCCAACCATAGGTAGCCAACATCTGACGAGCAACATCAAAATGCTCAATGGTTGTGGCAATCATATTGTCATTCACTTTTAGTTGCCCAACCAAATGATGAGGACTCTGGCTTATGACCCCCATACAAGTTTTCCGGTTCACAATCTGCACTATGATATGAGGCTGATTCGTCATCACTCACTACATGATAAGCAACATCATGTGTGCTTTCATCCATGCACACCTCAACATCTAAGGTACTGCTGCTATGTACCTCAAAGGATGGCTCAACTGATAAAGTAGAAGCTGCCGATATGACAGTATCTTCACACACTTCCACTTCCAATGCAACTAGATCACCATCCAACTCATGATCCATGATCCTGGGATTCTGTGCCAACACTTGAACCTTCTAACTTGTTGTCTAAGGTCTGGTCTGGAAAATCAGACTCACCATGACATAAATCCTCAAGATACAATGCATCATTCGTACCCAATTCCTGAGTACTTTCATGTAACAACTCAATAGTAGCATCTTGCACATGTGTAGCCCCTGCTGTCTCAAGCTGATGCAAAGTTTACTACTGTTGTCATGTAAATCAGATCCGTTATTGGTCACCTTTTCTGTGTAATCTCTATGCTTGACATCCATATTTTGCGTGTCAACATTCAAAGTTTCTCCCACAACATTTTCCGCAGTGGCCATGACACCTAACCCATTGTTATGCTCAAAGAAAAGATTGCTGTTATCAAAAACAGAATTGTTAGCATGACTGATAACAACTTCTTGGGTGCTGAGAGTACCAACATTCTCCTCAAGTTTCATCCTCCTTTCCATTTCCTGTGTATTGATAAGGTTATTTGCATTAGTGTTTGATTTCTTCTTCTTTGCAAACAAGGAATCCAATTTTTCCGGATGCTGTAGAAGCCTAGTCACACTCTTGTCATAATCCTGAACAGCTTGTGTGAGCTCTGCCATGAGTTCCTGTATAGACTTTTCCTTCTGTGGTAGAGCGGGAAGAAAGGTAGGTAACAGTCTTCCATCTTCAGTTCTATAACGGCTATAGGCAGCCATTGATGCAACCCTTTTTACTATGGCTATATGTAGCTGGTTTCCAATTGAGTTCTGCTAAAGATGAGTGCTGATCACTGAACTATCTCTGAAGAGTTGGACGATATCTTCGATGTATAACTCAAGAATTTTGTCAACAGTTTCCATGCAACTCTTAACTGCTGTTTCTGGCTTTTTTTGTAACTTTAATGCATAAGATGATATCATGAACATAAATGACTCTTAATTGCATTCTACTAATAACCGTAATGGAAGCATTGCAATATTCATTTTGACTTACTGCAATCAGATGATGCAAATATATGGCTTCAACTAGTTGGCATTATGACAAACAGTTCGCAGTCAAACTCTTAACAACATAGAATGAATAGACTTCAATTGATTCCAACTCTTGCCAGTCCCTTACAGCAGATCACTCTCAATGAGAGTTAATGAAATGATAAGGGCAGCAATTGCAATCTTAGTAAATGCATACCAACAGAAAATATAAGTATGAAACCTCAGAGTTGCTATGACAGTGATACAAGAAGTTAGGGACTACTGCTGTAACTGCCCAACCAACATCTACTATGCAGAATAAGCCTCTCAGACCTTAATAATATGCAAGCCTTCCACTATAAATATGCAAATATTACAGTGTACAATGCACAGTCCAGCCACTAGTGATAACAACTTACTGCCTAAGACTGCAATGAGCTACTGAATTGCAATTATAATTTTGTGCATATGAATGGAACCTGATTTTGTGCCAATGATGATGTAGTCCAGCAAATGCTCCTCTTAGTAGTTGAAGTCCTCCAGATAATCCCGAACTGCCCCCTGTAATTTGAATTCCCGGCAAATCACCTCCTTTCAATGGTTGTGCCTAACTCCCGATTTGAAATGATACACAGAACTGGTCATAGATTTGCACTATGATTGAGATGATACTGCTTGTGTTCCTAGTTGAAGCTCCGAGAAAAACAATAATTTTGAATATGGTCTTGGGACCATTCAAAATTGCTCAACCTCCTGCATAGAAAAATTGATGCTGCCTCTCCGCTAACAACTCCATTAATTTCGTGAAATAGCCAAGTGTGATGAACTCCGATAGAACGAAGGCTTCCAATCATTCCCAGAGCGACTATCTTATGACGCCCTTCCTCTTGTACACACATCACCTAGCTTTGTCCTGGGGCAGAAAAGCAGCCTCGGATTTGAATGGAGCCGCAGATGTATTTAAAATAAAGAACGACTTCACAACTTGGTGTCGGCTCCCGACCGAAAGTATAAAATTGCTTCCCAATTTAATATCGGGCATCCCTTTAGAAATATCCACTAAGCAAAAAAAAAAAAAAAAACGCTGAATATAATATCAAATAGCTACTTGAAAATAATAATATACTGAATGTGATATGTCTGATGTTCTTCAAACAAAGGCTCATGCTGATAATATTATCGTGCCTTCTAATTTGACGGAATTTGCATCTTCTCCGCTTGTCCTATATGATGTTGAGTGAGCAGCTTCTCGATTCTCGCTCTTGATCCGCTTTGTCTCATTATGGTAGATGTGATTCCCTTTCTCAAGGAAAAGACGCTCTCCTTAGACCTACATCATCTCACAACTCTCCGTACCATGGCTTGTATACATGTCTTTTCTGATAATGTGACTGTTTATGACTTTGTCTTTAGTTTCCTCTGAGCTTGGTGCAGACTATACTGAATGACTACAGATTTAAATCAACTATAAAGAAAAACCACGATTTTCCTGAATATTGATTTTGGCATTTTCTAAATTCTTTTAAATTTTGTCTTTAGTGCCTTGTCCTCCTGAATAATTGATTCCACATTATTCATCTGCTCTTATGATATGTATTCCCAATATTTGTCTTCTTAAGATAGCTTAATATTTCAAAACCCTTCTAAACTCCAAGTTTGATTATCAAATTAAACAGAGCTCTTATGCTGAAATTCTCGAACTTCAAACCCCGACAAACTGAAAATTTTCGCTTGTAACCCATTTCGTGATGGCGTGAAACCGCTTTTGATACTTCACTGTGAAGAGACCCTCAATTGGGTTTCTAACTTCCAAAAACTTTGTCAATAACTAGGGTTTGTAATTTTTATATATTTTCTCAATGATTACCAGACAAAAAATATGCATTCAAGAGATTAACAATTTCTGAAGCATAACATGCACTGATATACAGCTGGAAACAAAGTTAAATGCTGAAAATGAAGCTTTATTGATATTGCATAAATTTCTGAAAGCTTTACAAAGAAAGATACCCGGAAACAATCTTCTGAACTTGAAAGATGCTGAAACCCTTATTCCAAATCTCTCCTGCAAGACTGAAGCAGTAAATCTGATGAAGCATAGACTTGACTTCTGGATGAAGCCAACAGTGAGCACCTTCAACTGATATTCCACAATCTTAGAATGCTGATACAATGGAGAATTTCCGTTCTCCAAAGCCGATACGCTGGCAGAAACCCTCAGGCTCCCTTCCCCAAACGCCAAAGAGAAATTATCAAACAAATATCCAATAATCAATTATGAATCTCCCAAATGAGCCCCATAAGATTCTTTTATACTTTTCCTGGAGGAGCTCATACACTTTTCTCACCAATGTGGGATAAAAGATAATAGGCCAATCCCCTCCAATTTGCCTTTTAAATCATTTTAAAATAATATAATGTTTGCACTTTGGAATATTAAAATATGTCCTTGAAATTGGTGCCCAAGTAATTAATTAAAACGACCCCCTTCTTAATGATGAATGGACCCTCAAGTCATAAAGTGCAAATATAATGTTATAATATAATATTAAAATATTAATTATTATTAAAGTCACCTTTAATAATAAGTAAACGTTATAACTTAGGCAAAACTCCTTATTTCACCAACTCAACTGAATTTGGGAATCGACACTGCCAACATGTGAACTCTAGGTGCCCCGCTATAAATAGAATTGCTTGCCGGTTGACTTACTATAAATAGTAAGTATGTGAAATTGAGTCAACTGAAGGCTAAGCTTGAACCCACACAAGACGCTGAAGGAGAAATTCCTCTGATTATCGCCAAAAGAGAGCCTCTAACCAGTCATAGTAGCCTACGAGGGGTTAGAATAGGCTAAATCCAATCAACTCCTCCGATGCTCAGAAAATTGGGAGATTACAAGAGCATCAGTATTCTCATGAAAATTATGTGTAACTCTATAAAGAATGTATGTAAGCAGTGGGTTGGAGCTGTGTTGTCTTGAGATGATGAACCAATTTTTTTTATGATAAAAGTTTGGATGCAAGAGAGGAATGTACCATATAGCAAATCAGTGATTTCCATTTTGGGCATATTTATGCAAAAATTGTAGTTGGATTTAGTTATTTATTCTGGAACTAGTCTTATAATTTATTGTGGGGATGATTATGGACTATAGCTTTAGGAGTTCCATGTTCGTTTATCCTTTAAAAAACCTCAAGTTTGATATTCTTAACTACTGATGTTTCCTTCCCATTTATGGTCTTTTGGCTTTTAGATTTGATGCTCTAATTTATTTAATGATAACTTTAGGAAGCAGTTTTGAGAGTTATGTTATATTGTTGCACGCCATTTTAAATTGTCTTTCTATTTCACATTTTTTTGGATCTATGTGAATGAAGTGGGGATTCCCATTGATTCTTACCTTTGTTGAATTTTTTGTTTGCCAAATCTATTTTTGGACATTTCTTGATTAGGATGCAACAAAATTTTGCCATCATTAGGAAAGAATTTTTTTGGTATCCAGACATTTTTTAGGTTAAAGCAACTCATGGTTTAGATTGTGAGGCAGGGTAAGGACTTGGATAAGTGTGATACCAGTCTTCTACAGTCAAAACTGTTTGACTTGCAGCAAGGAGTAAGGAGGAAATTAAGTTACAGAAAAATTCAGGGCAAAAATGTGATTGAGAGAGGAGAAAATTAACACGGTAATTTGTGACATTGTTAATACAATCTTTATATGTTTCCAATGGTTGGGGTTAATGCAATAGAACTTTTGCTAGAGATTAAAATTGGATCTTCCAAGCTCATCATACAAATTGATTAGATTGTATAAATTATATATATGTTGTTGATGATAGAGTGCAAATTGATTAGATTGTATAAATTATAAATATGATGGTGATGATAGAGTGGACAGTTTATGGGATGTGGATGCAAGGAGGCTAAAAATGGGGGTGGATTACAATTTTGCAAGATTCCAAATATTAATGAAGGTGTCAATATTCCAACTAGTTGTATGAAAACAAGAAGGATGGGGGGTTCTAAGACGATTTTGGTAGATTTCTATATGTTAAAACAAGTCTTCACAATGGTTGGATAGACAAAGGTGTCGTAGACAGTGATATGGACACATTGATTTCTCTTTTACTGATTTGGTACAAGTAGAAAATGACGATGAAGCTGATATTTTCTTAACATGAGAAAACAGTAGTTAAAGAAATTATTTGAAAATATGGCTGTCCAGATTGGTCTGTGTAGTAGCATTGGATAAACTTACATGTTTGGACTGACAAAGTGTTTTTATTGAGGAGTAATCTAATATTGGTTGATGGTTATAACCCTACAGGAATATTTTAATCTCTTTGAATTAATCAGGTAAATATCACTCATAGATATTAACATGATGTGCAAAAGATATATATCAGGTCAATGAGCAATACACTTGCTTTTCTCACGTGCCCTTTTATTTTGATATTTTACTTTCCCTTCATTGTATTTGCCAAATTGTACAAACAATTGATGTTCTTCCTAACATACGTTATTGAATATTTTTGATGTTGTTGCCCATTGTGTCTATCCCTTGGAGTATAGTTTGTAGTTGTTTCACAATGGTTGATTAGTTTTATAATGCAGAATTTCCATTTTTATGTAATTAGGTGGAGAGGGAAAGAGGAATAACAGTGAAAGCCCAAACTGCAACAATGTTCCTCAACCGTAGTTCAAATGGCAACACTGGGATTGTGTCAACATCATCTCAAAATTATTTACTTAATCTGATTGATACACCTGGACATGTGGATTTTAACTATGAAGTATCACGATCCCTTGCTGCATGTCAGGGAGTCCTTTTGGTTGTTGATGCTGCTCAAGGTGTTCAAGCACAGACAGTTGCCAATTTCTATCTTGCATTTGAAGCCAACCTTGCTATCATTCCAGTCATAAATAAAATTGATCAGCCCACTGCTGATCCTGATAATGTTAAAGCTCAGTTGCAATCAATGTTTGACCTTGATCCTCAAGACGCTCTCTTAACTTCGGCTAAAACTGGTGAAGGTCTTCAGCAGGTTCTTCCTGCAGTGATTGAACGCATTCCTCCCCCAAAAGGGCTAGTTTGCTCACCTCTGCGAATGCTTTTGTTGGATTCTTATTTTGATGAGTACAGGGGAGTTATTTGCCATGTTGCAGTTATTGATGGTGCTCTCAGAAAGGGAGATAAGATAGCATCAGCTGCAACTGGACAGAGCTATGAAGCAATGGATGTTGGTATTTTGCATCCTGAACTTACACCTACGGGGATGCTTTTGACAGGTCAGGTGGGGTACATTGTCAGTGGTATGCGCTCGACAAAAGAAGCTCGAGTGGGAGATACATTGCATCATGTACGGAGTGTTGTTCAACCTCTCCCTGGTAAGATGGATTTTATTAATGCATAGGTTAGGTGCTCTTTTCTGGGCAACAACAGGCATATACTTTCATTATTGAGGAATATTGCATAAGTTTTACTTTTTGGTAGTCATTTTTTTGGATTAAGGATAAAACAAAATCTTCTACTGGCAAGTTAAATATGTTTTCCAATGTGAAATTATTTTATAGTAATTGTTTCAGTAGCAATTTTGTTACTAGCATGAAGATATAAACTATCCTAGACATGGACATACTAAATATTACTTGTCTTTTGTGTTCACAGATCTCATTGTAGCAATTGAGTTTGAGTTCTTGAAGTATTAATGATATGGGATTTCCACAATCCATATTGACTGTAATTATGCTGTTTCTGGATTCGATTGTGTACAAGTTTTTCCATCAAAAACTGTACTTAAATATCTCTAATTCCAGCAAAAATTGCTAGCTGATAGTGTTTTACAGTTTTAGTAACACCACTGGCTTAAAAAAGTAACAGGTTCATGGATGATTAGGCATGGTAGTCAATGTCTGAGTCAATAATGATGGAATTGATGGGTAACTACATAAATTCTTATATTCACTACATGTAGAATACATTAGTTTAACACACCATATGGTGATATATTATTACTTAAAATGCCATTGTTCAATTGATGTTAATTTATATCATTAGCTTGAGTAGGATGTTGGTAATGATTCCTGGATTGAACTATTGGAGACAAATACAAGTTTACAGTGCACATTATTATATTTTGAGGCAAAGGTTTAAATGTGATATAGTTGTTCCTGATTCCATTTTATTTTGCTAGTGGCAAAAATTTTGGGTAAATATTTTGGAAGAGTTTCCTAGATGTTACCGTCGAACAATTGCCAAGGAATTGTGTAAAGACTCTTACAGATTAGATATAGTAAGAAAACTAAATACATAGATAATGTCGTAGCATCTAGATGTTCACTTTGGTGACAAGAACACATAAATGATTGATCATGTACTGTAAAATGATTTAATTTTGCAATCTGTGCATGCATAAGTTAGAATTCAGTATCAATATTAGAAAGAAAGAAAATACTTCAATGTCCAGGAGTGACCAAAGTAGGTCAATGGGACTCAAACATTTAGTTACAATAGAAAAATACTAGGGTGAAAAAGTTCTGGGTGCTGAAAAAGCAACTAAGAAACAAATTGCTAAAATGATAAGACAAAGAAAGAAAAGCTAAGGGACATAAACCCAAAGCAAGTGAACCTTAAACTCTAGCCATAATATACAAGCACAAATGTAAAAAGCCATGTGAGTGAGCATATGATTTTTAAGATAAAACATGATTGTTGAGATGAACAAGGAGTTCTGAATTTTTCTCATTGTAAAATGCTTTCATTGAGATGAGAAATTTATGATTATTACACAACAAATGTAGAGGCACGGTGGCACACTCCTGGCCCCATGTTGTCACTTCAAACTCAATTATGAAAGGAACAAAAAACACCAAGTGACTGACCATAAAAGTGTCGAAACAGCATTCATAATGACAGGCATAATTAGTAAAAGCAAAATTTACAAAGAAAGCCTATCTCAAGAATAAAAAATCTAATACTTGATGCAGATGCATGTCCTTATCATCTTTCTTTCCCCAAGCAAAGATGGGACTTGTTGGCATATTCTATCATTTACCCGTATGGTTTGTTGATTTGCTTTTATTTGTTTATTTGTTTGGGTTTGTTTTGATACGTGTGATAATTTGTTATTTGTTGTGAACCTTGTGAGTGATATTTATTGCACTTTGTTCACCGCCATCATATGTATATAAACCCAAATCTTAATGAAGTTGATTATTCGATTGCTCTACCAAATCTATTATGGTATTAGAGCAAAAGCAGATTCTATGCCTATTATTTTGTGAGTTTGAGATGCCTCCGATTCAGGTAGAAGGATAGGAGTTAAGGATGCCTATTCTTTTGCCTTCATTGTCTCATTCTTTGTTTTGAACGCCTAGCATTTAGAGTTCCAACGGTTTTGCAGTGAGTCATCTTTCGCATTGAAGGCTTGAGAGAGCCAAGTCTTGTGCTTTGATCATGCGGGAAGATTGCTGCTGCTTCTAAGATTTTGGAAGTAGAATGAATCAGTCTTATCTTTCTGATAAGGAAGGATTTCTTGAGGCGGTGTTTCATTGTATGCTTCATGCTCAGCCTTCAAATTTCTAATTCTTTCAATTTGCCTCAATTTCCAACCTGTAGCTTCAAGTCCGTGCTTGTGCTTAGGACTAATTGTCGCATCAACAAATATTATCAAATCTCGTTTGGAACTTGTTAGATCCTGCGTAGAAATTGTTTGTGAGAGGAGCGACAAGACTCGAATCGTGGACCTCAAAGCTGGGAGGAAGGCCACCGTTTTGACACAAACCTCACTTTGTTAGAGCATTTCTGAGGCCTGTGAAGGCGTTTTAATAAAAAAAATCCGAGGAAACAAGATAACACACGTGAGGTAGCGTTGAAGCAAAGCCGGGAATAAGAATCTGCGATATTGTTCTGCGTTTTAAGAGATACTTTTCAATCATTCCGCCATGAAACAAAATGATTAGACGTGCCAATGACAAGAGTGGAGGCGTTTAGAGCCTTTGCCTGTTCAACTCAAGGCGAGTTGCTAGATGGGGCGTTGGTGACTGGAGAGAGTGGCGAGCGGTGTCAGGGAATCGGAGCTGCTGAGACCAAAGAGCTTGATGCTTCGATCCAAAGAGCAAGTGGTCATGTGCTTCCCATAGTAGTCCATTGCGATGTCGTAAACCACATCTTGGAGCTTGGATTCGACCCGATGACTTGCCGTTTGCTTCACTGCTGGAGCCATGCTGCCTCCCTCCATTTAATCTAAAAATGTTGTTTAATTCAGTTTGTTGTTTGTGAAGGCTTCGGGGAGATTCATATTTAGTTTTTTTATTTTTATTTTTTAAATGAGTGCAACGAGTCTTATAGGTGAGAATTGTGAGGTCAAAATAAGGTTAGGAACATTTGCAAATGAATTATTGTAAGCTTGTTATAGAAGCAATATCAGAAGTTTAAGTTTAGCCATATTTTTTTAAAATGTTATTTTTATTCCTAAAGTATCCTCTCCTCTGCGGCGTATTGCTGATTTGAGTGACGAGAAACGAAATAACATAACATCCATATATTGCTAACACAATGGCAGCTAGTTCTTCGAAATTTCTTCTTCCAGACTCTCAATTGCTGCGTGGAAATAATTATTTTGCTTGGAAGACCAAACTCAAAACTCAACTTGAGTTTGAAGAAGTTTGGGATGTGGTCAATGGAACCACAATAAGACATAAAACAGATGCTGATGAACAAAAGAAATTTGATTAAGCCGACAGAAAGGAAAAATTGATCATTTTGTTCAACATGTCTGATGAAGTTCAGCCTTTCATCCGAGACTCATCCACAGCCAAAGACGCATGGGACAAGCTCAAGATGATATATGAGACGAAGAAGCAGAATCAAATCCTGAATTTGCAGAGTCAGCTGCATGGCTTGAAGATGAAGAATGGAGAACAATAGGAATCTTTTCTTGAAAGGATTGCTGAGTTGAGAGCTTCCTTACAAGCATTGGGAGAAACAATTGATGATGCAATTTTGGTGCCTATTGTTCTATGGGCGCTACCTTCCAGGTATAAAGTTTTTGTAACAACTTTGAATGTCACAGAGACGACACCCACTTTTGAGAAGCTCGTGAATCTGCTCCAGAAAGAAGAATCTTTAAGGCACGGACATGAGGAGGAGGAGGATCATGCCATGACTACTCGTCATAAAGGAAAGAAGCCTATGAAGCTGTTCAATGGACCTCCCAAATCTGGTAATTCATCCAGTTCTCAAAAGAAGTGTCCAATATGTGAAAGAGTTGGACATGATGTAAAAAACTGTTGGTACAACTCCTTCAACAAAGAGGTACATTATCGCTTGGATTTGCACCACGGTGAATGTAAAATTCAACAATCGGTCTTGACATGGGAAGACCTCTAAAAGTACATGGTTTCTTTTATGTGAGGTCAACCACCTACGGAGAGCCCGACTTCGCTTTGATACTTACCACTAACTAAGGTTTTGTAAAGGAAAGAGTAGAAGGAAAACATTAAAACTACTGAAAACACTATCTCTGTGGTGATGCACCAAATTTACTAAGAAGACATATAACACAGTTTAAACACACAATTTCAGTCAACGACAAGATCATTGTCATGCACAACTCAATCACATACGTTTTCTACATAAACATTTTGTGAGAAGGTTCATATGGCCACACTCCTAGAAGGAAGAAGTAATTTCACAACTAGAGAATACTACATTTTAAACACATCTCACAACCTGCAAAAATACATATTGCTCTACAGAATGGTGCTGAGATAAGACATAACCACAAGGAATCATACAGTTTCACAAGCAGTTTTATCAATTATACAAATCACACGATTTAATAGAGAGATCAAAAAGGTAAAGTGCTTATACTCATTGATTTCAATGGTGAACACTGATATACATGTCTGTCGTGAGCTACAAAACATAGCCTCTCTTCTGCAAAGAACTCCACAAGTTACAAAAGTAGAAAAGTACCAAGTAAGAACTATTACAAAAAGAGGCAAAATTGCCATATATATCTGAAAGTCTAGCTAAGGGCTTACAAAGGCCTCCTCAACTGCTTTAGAAAAATCGCCCTTAGATCTTTTTGGAAGAAGGAAGTTAATCTTTACGTAATAGCGTCGTCCACGCTGTTCATGTCGTTGAAAAGGAGTTGCTCGGGGATGTCCTCCTTGATCTTTTGCAACCACAACATTAACTTCTGGTCTTTGTGTCCACCTTCGAACCTCCTTGTCGAGCTGCCTTGAATGCCCTAAGGCACTATCATTAATGTCTATCCACCCTTGCTAGTCGACATCCCAGCTATCCCTGCGGTCTCCGCCCCTCTATTGCCGATGACACTTCCTGGATATTGAACTGATCCATCGCTTTATTCTCAGAGCAGACCCACGTTGCTTATGTTCCGTTGATCTTCTTCACAGGGGTCAAACTCCACGGCTCTCTTGTAGCTTCCTCCGACTGGTTGAACAGATGTTACATGGGAT
>VDFB02117152.1:0-19697 GCA_007258455.2 Sequoia sempervirens | reverse complement strand
ATTTTTCTATTTTAGAAATTTTCTATTTTTAGAAAAATTTTGCCAAGTATCCATTTCCCCTAAGAAACCTTAAAACCTAAAAATGTTACTAATTTTAGAAAAATTCCTAAAAATAGCAGTTTTCCTAAATTTTAGGGATGAAAAACTGGGATCTAGGTTTTGTAGGTTAAGTTGCTCTTAGCAAACCCAAATCGTCGGAAATTGAAAATTTTGTGTTTTAACCCGCCATGCAAGACATGCACACCCAAATTTTGACCCTTTTGACTGATTTGACAAGACTTTTACTCATTTCTTCAAATATCTTAAGTGTAAATGTAAATTTTAATTTTGGGGTACAACACCTATCACTCACAATGTTTTTTGGCAACCCATGCAATCTAAACACTTTATGGAAAAACAAATCTGCAACTTGAGCTGCTGAAAATGAGCTAGTGATGGCAAAAAAGTGAGCAAACTTTGTTAATCTATCCACTACAACATATGTACAATCTTTGCCTTGAACCTTTGGTAACCCAGTGATGAAGTCCATTGATATGCTTTCCCATTTTTGGTTGGGAATGGGAAGAGGTTGCAGCAGACTAGCTGGAAGGGAATGCTCATTTTTGTTCATCTGACAAGTGGGACACTCCTTGATGTAGCGTTGGACTTCCTCTTTCAACCCCTTCCAAGAAAACCTTTCCTGAATCTGCCTATATGTCTTGAAATATGAAAGATTCTGAACCCATTTTTTTGAATTTTCAATTACAATAAGCAATGCAGCACACATCCGTTAGGGTTAGCACTTAAATCAAAACGATGCGAAATTCAACTCTAACCAAGAATGTACACCAGGATCCCGAGATGGGCAAGGTGTGAGCATATGGTCAGAGGATCTCAAAGTAATGCAATACTGAATAACTCTAACCAAGAATGCACCAAATGATGGTGGGCATATGGTCAGAGGATCCCTATCGACTACATGCTGAAAGTAACTCGACGCCAAGAATGTGCTATCCAATCCAAGGTGGGAATGGAGCTACCATATGGTGGAGATTCTAAATACTACAATGCAATGTAAAATGTAAATAGGCGGCAAGCTAGTCTCTTCCACTTATTCAGTGGGCATTACAAGCATGAAGAGAAAGATGAGATGAAATGCTGATAGTACTACTGTTTAGCTTACAATATAAGGAGAATTGCCTGCCAAGAGCTAGAAATTAGAAGTAAAAAGTGCTGCAACAATATAGAAGATTCTCCCTTAGCAAGAATTCCAAAGCCAATAACACCTCTCAGAATACCACTCTTTATGTTCTGATTTGTGACAGACCTGCACTTAAAATGCTTAATCAGCAATACAAGAAACCACTAAATTGCTCACTACTCTCTCAAAACCCATCCCAATTGGTGCAGGAGCACCTAAGGAATAACAGGTAGTTTCATTAGGTGAATAGGAAATCTAGAAGGATAAATTTTGTTTTGTTTTCATTAAGGTCATGTTGACCATTTAGTTTTGAGTTAGAGGTGTTAGAACATGTTAGGATGAAGGTTGATTAGTAGCTTATGGTAGAATGAATGAGTTGCACAAATTGTTCCCACTAGGAATCACTAGGATTTGGAAATAAAGGCCCAAAATGTTGCATTTGTGCAATTTTGGCCTAATGTGGTGGTTATGTTTGACCAAGGGGAGATGTAACCACTTATGAACCTTTAAAAGGTGGGCCTTGAACTGGAATTGAGGTTGGAAAAGCTTTGTATCTTTTGGAGTTTACTATGCATATGGAAAAGCAATGAAATTCTTGCAAGTTTCTGGTTTTTAGTTCTTGTTAGTGTGTTAATGGAGGGTTCCAGGCACTGAGCAGTGTGTGGCATGTGTGTTAATTACTTTACAAGCTTTGTGTGGTTAGTAGTTAGGTTGTTCCATCATTTTCTAGCTTTGTTCTCAGTTAGTTTTGTTTCTTTTCCTTGTTGATCAGGCCGGTAAGTTGTCAAACATGGAGTCTTAGACCTCTATCTTCCACTATACCTGGTGTATAGTCTGAGAGGGATGAGGCTAAGCTCCATGCCTGTAAATAATTAGGTTTAGGTGGCTGCAGGAGGCAAAGTTTCATCGGAAAAGTCTTCTCCTAGGCGAGCTTGACTGTGCCCGGCTAGGAAAGACAGTGAAAAAAAAACACTAACATTGCAGGGGTGTCTATTCCCTGGCAAACCAAGGTGTGTGGTGGTTGCAGGAGGCCTTACAAAGGCTTGGCAGGAAGCAAGAGTTCTCACCAATCCATTTGGTGACTGAAGTAAGCTGATTGTTCACTGTATGGACAAAAAATGGCCTAGAAAGCCCTAAATCTTGCAAAGTGTGGGTTACGCCTATGTACGGACAGTGGAGGCTCCAAATCCCAAAAATATTCAAGGTGTGGGCAAGGGTACCACGAATCCCAAGAAAAGAACACAGGTCCTTTGGAGGGTTTTGGAGTGAATTCCATTTTTCTCGGGTTAGGAGGCCTGGCTAAAGGGCTAGTAGCCTTTTTAAACCCTAGAATAGGGTTTGGTGAGAGTGATGGAGAATTGGTGATTAGTGGTGGATCAAGAACCCTAGAGGGATGTATTTGAAGCCATGGAAGACATCACACACCCTTGCATTGAGTTAGTGAAGATTGGAGGGTTAGCTAGCCTTTAGGAAGATTAAGGGCTAAGGAGAGAATGGAGGAGAAAGCACCAAGATTGGCTTGGTTAGGGGAATGTAGATGATAGTAGGGTTGGCCAGGAGAACCAGGGGTGCCTAACAAGCAATAGGGCCTATAGGTTAAGAAGGTGGAGAGTGACACCAAAGGGGTTTGCCAAGGTGTGACCCAGAGCATGGGATAGTGAGTCTTCCATCCAACCCTACCCTATCACCAATTGCCAAAGACCTAATGCATAGTGTTCCTAGGATGGAGGCGCCCTAGAATGAACCACAAAACAGACCCCCAAACTGATATTTATTTTTTTGCACAAACTTCAAGAAACCCAAATGGTACGGCCTCAAGTGGGGCGATTTTCTTCCATAAAATTCAATCCTTCATCAGAAAATCTGAAACTCAACAAATAAGGTCGCCCTTGCCAAGGAATTGCAATGAGACAATACCTAGAAGAAGATAAATTTTATTTTCAAATCTATGATTGAAACTCACTTACAGCCATGATAATCAGCAACTCCAGAAAAATGATATGAAATGCAATAAACTGAACTACAAAGCAAAAATCAAACTACAATGCAAACCTCACTACAAATCCTCTCTCAAGCAAACTAAATTCTCCACTAGATGCTATCTCTCAAGCATGAAGTTGAGCCAAGGCTAGGAGGCATTCATTCCTCGAAGCAATTCCAGCACCATTTTGGCAGAATAACAATACTTCAGACATAACATGTTGAAATGAAGAGAAGAGGTCTCCTTATAAAGGCACAGCAAGGAATCTCCAGAAGCTTCTAGAAGAGGAGCCCTAAATTCAAATTTGAAATAAACCCTTTTCCCTCCAAGAGATGGCGTCCCTTTTCAAAGCTTCACTTTTGACTTTATTTTTAATTTACCCCTTCAAGAAATAGGTGTCCAAACTCAAGCTTCAATTTTGACTTTAATAAAATATAAAATTACCTCCATGAGGTGCCCACCCTTGAAGACCACTTTTTAAAACAACATTAAGTTATAAGACTAGGCCAAGGGGGTAATATAACATTAAAATATAACATTATTTAAATTAATTGAACTTATCTCTCTGAATGCATCTCAAGGCCAAAAATGAACAACCAAACTGAACCAGCTGAAGAAGAGGGCCAACTGTGCCGAAAACAATAGGACCACTGCCAGAAATAGAATTTACTAAAAATAGTAAATTCTAGAAAGTGCTCGGAATGCAAAGCAAGTCACAGCACTGCGAAGCTCTCTGAAAACCCAGAAAGAAACCGCAAACCAATCACCAAATTTCGAGCAACAACCACCTCCAAAACAAGAAACCCTAATTCCACCTTTTGAGTAGCCTACGGGTCTCCGGAATAGGCCAACGGTCAACTGAAAAGATCATGCTCGAGAAGGGGACATTACAAAATAACCTTGATGACCAGCAAGTGGGATGTCATGGAAAATCATCAAAATATTCTTTTTGAGCTTAGAATCGGCCACCAAAAAGATCCTTCCCTTGTAGTGTATCAAACCATCAACTACTTTGTACCTTTCATCATGGAAAGTACCTTCAATGTGAAATATACCAAGCCAAATTTTTTCGATTTTCAATTGCAAGTTACAATTAAGAAGCACCCGTTAAGGTTAGCTCATAAACCAAAACGATGCTGAAAGCAACTCTAACTAGAATGTACACCAGGATCCCAATGTGGGCAAGGTGTGAGCATTGGTCAGAGGATCTTAAAGGAAATGCTGAAACAAGAACTCTAACCAAGAAATGCGTCGGCGAACAACGAGCATATGGTCAGAGGATCCCTATCTATTGCAATACTGAAAGTAAACTCAACACCAAGTATGTGCTACTCAATCCAAGATGGAGATGAGGCGACCATATGGCAGAGACTTATGAAATTACAATGCCAATTAAGTAAAAAGACGGCAAGCCAGCCTCTTCCACTTATTCAGCGGGCAGTTACAAGCATGAGAATTGCAAGAATAAGAAAGATGCTGACAGTACTACTGTTCAGCTTACAATATGTTGAAGAATGCCTGCAAGATCAAGAATTAGAGATTCACAAGGAGTTGTAATAGTAAGGATGTCATCCAATAGATCAATTGTGAAGTTCTAACACCCACCCATCACTCATACACAATTTTTCCCAAGTCCAATATGACAGACCAGCAACATGAATATCAGACCTGCCCTCTAATTCCTCAATAAAATGCTCATATCTCACTCAATACCCACCCAAATGAAGTGAAATCAAATGCTGAATACTCTAAGAAGTATGGCGACCAAGATAGAAGACCTCAAACACCTCAAATACCCCTTATTAATTTCCTACACAAATTCCAAGGCAACAAGAATGGTACGACCCAGCAAGAGGGGCGATTTCCTTTAATAAATTCAAGTTCTTCAATATAAGATCTGCAAATTGGTGCAAAGGGGCGCCCTCCCTAGACAAGAGAAAATAATCAACACCCAGAATGATATCTTTTTGTATTTTTGAAATATGAATGAAAACTACAATCTGCTATGTTCTTAGCAACTCCAGAAAATAACATGAAAATGCAAATAACTGAACTACAAATGCATTAACTCACAACAAAACAATCCTCACTACAAAATTCACTCAAAACAAGCAAACCTCTCCACTAGGTGCTGTCTCACAAGCATGAAGTTGAGCCAAGCTAGGAGGCATTCATTCCTCGAAGCAATCCACTCACCATTTCGACAGCATAACTTTACTCAAGATGTCAGATAATGCAAATGAAGACCAAAACCTCCTTTTATAACTTTGTGAAGGCTCACCAGAAGCTTCTAGAAACCCTGATTTTCAAATTTAAAATAACTCCTTTTCCCTCCAAGGATGGCGTCCCTCTTTCCAAGGTCAATTTGACTTTTTAATTTAAGAATAATCTCTCCAATAAGATAGGCGTCCCTTTTCCCAAGCATTGTTTTTGCCTTTAGAAAATATTAAATCAATTACATGAGGCGCCACCCATAAAGACCACCTTTTAAAACAACATAAGTTCAATCACTAGGCTAAGGGGGGGTCAACAGCAAAATATAACATTAGAATGTGACTTTATTAAAATAATTCAACTTATCTCTCCAAACGTGCCCCAAAGCCAAAGTTGAGCAATCCAACTGAACATACTGAAGTAGAAGGCCAATCGTGCCGAAACCAACAGGACCACTGCCAGAAATAGAATTTACTAAAAATAGTAAATTCGTGAAAGTGCTCAGAATGCCAAGAAAACACATCACCGAAAAGCTCACGAAAAACCCAGAAGGAATCCGCAGTTCAATCACCAATCCGTGAGCAAAAGAAACCACCAACCAAGAAACCCTAATTTCACACCGAGAAGCCTACGGGTCTCCAGAATAGGCCAACGGTCAACAGAAGAAGTCATGCTCGAGAAGGGGACATTACACACAATGATCTTGGTTGCAAGCGTTTTGGCATGGTAGGAAGCAACACCTCCTTCCAATCGGTAGTAAGCTCACACAATGAGCTCAAATGAGAGCCTCCTAGATAGAGCATACTTACAATGTTGTTTTCCTTTGATACCATCAAAATCGTAGAAAGAAGCTCACCCACTTTTGGAAATATTCGGAGCCAAATTTTTACTTTTCAAATTGCAGATTACAAACCAATGCACCCGTTAAGGTTAGATGATAAACCAAAACGTACTGAAGCAACTCTAACCAGTATGTACACCAGGATCCCGATGTGGGCAAGGTGTGAGCATTGGTCAGAGGATCTGAATCAAACTGCTTATGCAAAAAGCAACTCTAACCAAGAATGGCGCCGATGATGGCGAGCATATGGTCGGAGGATCTTCTACTCTAAATACTGAAAGGGAACTCAACGTCAAGTATGTGCTACCCAATCCAATGCGGAGTGAGGGGCGACCATATGACGGAGTGATTACAATAACAATGCTTGAAAGAGAAATGCTGAAAGCTGAAAACACTCAACACCCAGAATGTGCTTGCTAACCCAGAATGGGAGAGTAGCTACCATAGGGCGGAGATTTATCTATTACAACAAGAACTGAAGGAAGAATAAGTATTACAATAACGATGAGCAATAATAAGAACAACTGGTCAGTACTACTGCCAGCTTACAAAGATGTCATTGCCTGCAATATCAAGACTTAAGATGCTCTTTCAAATGATGCATTCAACAAGGAAGCTTCTGCAAAGTATACAATGAAATCTCAACACCAACCAGATAAGGAAGATGCAGATTTCTTAAACTGTCATACAAATCTGCACTTTTTGTCATAAAACCAGCAACCTATGAATTTACTCATATGCTCATAACTCTCTCATTTCTCACCCAAATGATCTCAAATCTGATGCAATAGACCCTCAAAATGATGGCGCCTAACTTAGTAATAAGAAATGGCATCTAAAAATGGTTATTAATTACTGACACGAATCCCAATGCACTCTAGAAAGTTCGGCCTTCAAGGAATGACGGATTTGCATTATAAAATCATAAGCTTCGTATTAAAATCTGCAAATATTCATGAAGGGGCGCCCTTACCAATAAGATGCAATGACACAATACCCAGAACGAGATTATTTTGTTTTCTGATTTACAAATGAAAACACGGATCTGCTGTAGCTTAAAATGCAAAATGCTGAAACCCACTAATATGCAAAACAGATCTAATAATGCACAAGCTGAAACAATGCTCAAAACTAAATGCAAACTCACAAATCTATCTTAAATCACCACTAGTCGCTGTCTTTCAAGCGAGAAGCAATGCCCAAGCTAGGAGGCCTTCATTCCTCGAAGCAATCCCAAAGCCAATCCGGCAGCATAACATTCCTGTAGATAAAAGATACCCAAATGATGATCCAAGTCTTCCTTTTATAATTTCAGGTTGACTTCTCGAAACCCTAAACTCCTCTCAAAGTCAAAAACCCTAATCTCCTCAAAGATGGCGTCCTTTTCCTTCAAGTTGAATATTCACTTTTAAAATAAATTCAATACTTTAATAAATGCGCCCACCTTATATCTTGATTTGACTTTGGATAAAATATAAAATAATCCTTAATGAGGCGCCACCCTCAAAAAGACCACTTTTCAAAACAACATAAAGTCAATAGACTAGGCCAAGGGGTCAACGTTCGAATAAAATATTAAAACGTGACTTTTAATTAAATATATCAACTTATCTCTCCAATTGTGCCCTGAAGCCAATAATGACCAAGTCAACTGACCAAACTGAAGTAGGAAGTCAATCAAGCCGAACCCAACTGAAAAACTGCCAGAAATAGAATTTACTAAAAATAGTAAATTCCTGAAGATGCTCAGAAAGCCGAGATGAACATACCACTGCGAAGCTCTCTGAAAACCCAGAAAGAATCCGCCATTGAAACCACTAACTCTGAGCAAGGACATCCTTAAAAATAGGAAACCCTAATTTTACCTTCCGACTAGCCTTCGGGTTCCCAGAAAAAAGGCCAACGGTCACTGGAAAGATCAAGTTTGAGAAGGGACATTACAACTTTTGTTGTCTTTCATTCAGATCCTTTTGATGCATGAAGTGGTTGAGACTATTGTGATCAGTCTTGACCACAAACTTGCTCCCCACAAAATATTGTCTGAACTTAGCTAATGCATGCATGATTGCAAGCATTTCCTTGTCATAGATGGAGTAGGTCCTTTCAACACCCCTTAATTTTCTGCTTTCAAACACAATGGGATGCTTATCTTGCATCAAAACAGCCCCAACACCTTCTTCAGATGCATCACACTGTAACTCAAAAAACTTGGAGAAATCTGGTATGGCCAAAACCGGACAAGAACTCATGATCTTCTTGAACTTATCAAAGAAACTTTGAGCCTTTTCTGACCAAAAGAAAGCCCCCTTTTTAGTGAGGTTAGTAAGAGGAGCAGTACTTTGAGAGTAACCCTTCACAAATCTTCTGTAAAAGCCACAAAGACCCAAGAACCCTTTCAAATGAGTCAAGTTTTCTGGAGGTGGCCAATCAACTATCGCCTTGATCTTTTCAGGATCAACCTTCACGTCATCAGCTCTGATTATGTGACCAAGGTAGAGCAGCTCCTTCATTCCAAATTGACATTTGGATTCTTTGGCAAACAAACTTTCTGACTCTAGGATGCTAAGCACTTCCTCCAAGTGCTTGAGATGTTCTTCCCACGTGTTGCTGAAGATGAGGATATCATCAAAAAAGATCAACACAAACTTCCTCAACTGTTTCTAAAAGACTCTGTTCATACAAGACTGGAAGGTGGCTGGAGCATTAGTCAACCCAAAAGGCATGACTAAAAACTCGAAATGACCATAGTGGCATCTGAATGTCATCTTCTCAACATCTAACCCTCTCATCCGAATTTGATAGTAGCCTGACCTGTAAAGATCCAGACCAATTTTTTTTTTGTTTTTTTCAATTACAAATTACAATCAACACGCACTCGTTAAGGTTAGCTCTATGTGATGGCCCGGTACTTATTTCTAACTTAATCAGTTTATTCTCGAATCAATGTAAACTTCAGAATGCAATGTGATGATGTCTGATGAATGGTTTATATTTTTGAGAATTGAATAAATGAAATAATAAACCGTTTGCCAAGTATCAATATGCAGAATTTTGGAAGGCAATCTTGATGCCTTGCTCAATGTCTGTCTGATCTCGGAATATTCTCCTTCTGGGTGGCACGAGACCTATTCTTCCAGCCGCATGGAATTCTCAGTTTCCAACTAGCTTCCTGATGAGATGTAGCTTCGGCTTTGGTACAGAGTAGTGCGATCTGGGCGATTATTTTCCTCTTCTTTTCTCAGTGATGATCCCTCACCCTCAATCGCTCTCCTAAAGTATCGTGTCATGTCCCCTTCCAGTTGACATCTCGTAGAGCTTATGATTAGCCTATTATGCGACCCTCGTAGGCTGATAGGATGGATAGAGGGTCTTGTTGGAGCTTGGCTTGGCTTCGATTGTTAGAATTTTACCAGTTGGCTTTCGTTCGGGCTCATTCAGACACCATTTGCCTGAGTTGCTATTTTTAGCAGTATTTTGGCACTCAGTGAGGCACCCCTGCTATTTTTAGCAGTATGGTTTGGTCATGTGCAGAATCATTCACTTATTCACCAGCTTCAGTTGGTTCGTGAATCAGACACATTTTGAGGGAGATATTAATATTTAATTGATTAATTAAATATTAATTATTCGGAGCTTATATTATAAAGTTATAGTATTTTAATATCATAACTTAAGTGAATATTAAAGGGGGTCGACCATCATTGAAAAGGGGACCATTTTTAATTAATCCTTTAATTAAAAAGAGGCGTCCAACTTTGGAAAAATTAAAAGGTGAAAATACAATTTTATTTAAATGATGCCCAATTGAGAAAAGTCGAACTTTTCAAGAAATATATGGCTTTTGCATTGGGATTCGAGCCATTATGTTGAATATTGAATTTTTGAGCAAGACTTCTTCTGGAGAACGAAGCCTAGGGTTTTTGTTGTCTACAGGCATTGGAGAACGAGCCATCTTCAGTGTTGCGATTCAGAGGCTGTGAAATACCAGCTGATCTATTGCTTTCAGAGGGATATCTTCATTCAGAAGTTATCACAGAACATTCACAGTTGATTCATCTTCAGGGTTTTTGGCTGGGAATACATTCAAAAGTGTTCTATCTCCTTAGGCGTCTATTTCATATAATCCAGACAAAGCACATTGAGCCGTACTTTTTATTTATTGCTGTTGTCTCAGCCGTACCATTCTACAGCAGATCCGTACCAGCATAAAGGGGCCGTACTTTGGTCTTGAGAAAAGCGCTTCACCTTTTGGTCTCCAGTCTTCACATACAGGGGCACACTTGCATCTGGTATCAATCCGGATCATTTGACGGAGGGAGAAAGGATTATTTATTGCAGCCGTACCAGTTCATGATCATCCTCAGCTTGCTGCAAATCAGGTTCTTTTGAATAATATTTGTCTTATTTTGCCTGTATATCAGAGATTCTTTATTGTAATTGCGATGGAAAAAATAATGAAATCAATAGTTATCGGTTCCTGAGCTTATGGTATTTGTTAGCAATTTTATATCAATTTCCTTCCAAAATCGCATTCTTTCTTTATACATGGAAAAATCACAAAAAAACCAAAAACTTAAAAAAAAACAAGCAAAAAACATAGACAGTTTCCAGATCAGTTAGAACAGGGGTTTCTACATATCCTCATGGGTGAAAGATCATGACTCTTCTTAATCGATCTGCCTTGGATGAATGGTCACGTCTTCTCCATTAATCTATCTCAAAAGATTCAATTAGTATCTTAATTCAATTTGTTTGATATAAGCTCAGAATGTATAAAATATATAGTTTATATTTTTAATTATATTACCAACTAAACATTAGTATTGGAAAGAAATTAATTAGTTTAGAGACTAATACTTATCTTTTTGACGGGACATTACAAGTCTCCCCCTCTTGGATTTGCTTGTCCTCAAGCAAAATACAGTGTCCTCTATGTTCTTCATTTCTCAGTGTAATCTGAGAAAACGGTTGCTAGCTTCCTCAAATCTTTAAGATCCTTGTTTCTTAAGTTGAGAGAAGGGTTGCAACAATCGTTACAACCAGACTTCTATATACTCAACATTAATCTGGGTACGGGTTGTAACAATCGTTACAACTGGACTTGTTAACTGAGGAAAGTGTTGCAACAATCATTACAACTAGACTTCCATATGCTCAGTTTTATTCTGGGTAAGGTTACAACAATCGTTACAACTTAATTGAGAGAAGCGTTGCAACAATCATTACAACTAAACTTCCTCATTTTTAGCTCAAACTGGAAGGAAGGGTGCAACAATCGTTACATCTAGCCTCATTCCATATTTCCTGCAAACTTAAACATTTTTATAAATATATATAAAAGAAAATTTATTGCAGTAGAGAGTGTTGTATACAATAGTTAATCTTGTCTCTGTTTACTCGTGAGAGTCTTAATAGTCTCTTCCTACTCCCATGTAGCATCATCTTCTGGAAGTCCTTTCCATTTAATTAGGATTTCAGTGATGGTTCTGTTCCTTAGCCTCCTTTCTCTGGTGTCAAGGATGAACTTTGGCTCCAAGGTGAGTTGTCCCTCCTCATCTAGTGGAGGTAACTCGGTGCAAGGAAGGATTTGTTGACCCAAGACCTTTTTGAGCCTGGATACATGGAAAACATTGTGGATCCTGCTATGTTCTGGTAGCTCTAACTCATATGCGACCTCGCCTACCTTTTTTATAATTTTGTAAGGCCCATAGAATCGTGGCTTCAGCTTTTTAGCCCCATTCTTTTTGATTGATGTTTGCTTGTATGGTTGGAGCCTTAAAAAGACCAAATCCCCTATTTCAAATGTCCTTTCTGTGCGTTGACGATCAACATAGATTTTTTGCTGGTTTTGAGCTTGTTGTAGGTTCTCCCTAAGGGTTTTCATGAGATCAATGTTCCTTTGTATGAAATCTTGTGCACTTTGTACTTTGCTTTCCTAAGTGATCAAGTGCCCAAAGGACGGGGCATCATAACCATATAGGGCCTTAAAAGGGCTCATCCCGATTGACATATGATGAGTGGTATTATAGCAATACTCGCCCAAATGTAGCCATTTGACCCATGCTGACTGTTGTCCTGTTACGTAATTCCTTAGGTAACCCTCTAACCACTTGTTGACTATTTCTGTTTGTCCATCCTTTTGTGGATAATAACTTGTACTTGGGGTTAGATTGGATCCTGCTAGGCGGAAGGTTTCTTGCTAGAATTGGCTAAGGAATTTCCTGTCTCTGTCACTGATGATTGTTTTGGGTAGTCCATGAAGACAAAAAACTTCCTTGAAGAATAACTCTGCTACTTGTGACGCCTTGTATTCAGATGAAATGACAAAGAAATGGGAATACTTAGAAAGTCTATCCACAATCACATAAATACTATCCTTTCCATGTACTTTGGGCAATCCGGTTATGAAGTCCATCGAAATGCTTTCCCATTTCTGGTTGGGAATAGGTAGGGGTTGAAGAATGTAATGAACCAGACCAATTTTTTTTTTGTTTTTTGCAATGAGATTACAATTCAACACGCACCGGTTAAGGTTAGCACTAAACCAAAACGATGCGGAAAGTAACTCTAACCAGAATGTACACCAGGATCCTGATGTGGGCAAGGCGTGAGCATTGGTCAGAGGATCTAATGCAAATGCAACTAAAGGAAACTCTAACCAAGAATGCGCCTGGGCAGATGAGCATATGGTCAAAGGATCAATGCATGATGAACAGAATGTAACCCTAACCAAGAATGGCGCCGAGTGATGGCGAGCATATGGTCAGAGGGTCCCTAAACTACTCAACTGAAAGCAAATAGGCGGCAAGCCAGCCTCTTCCACTTATTTAGTGGGGATGTACAATAGATTAAATGAAAGATAAGAGAAGTATGGCTGATAGTACTACTAACAGCTTACAATATGTCAGAATGATCATTAAAATCTAGAGTTTCCAAGCCTTCATTGCTGCAACTATATAGAATGTCTTCTGAAGACCAAATGCAACTTTCAATGCTCAATCCCAACCAAAGAGACAACCTTCTTAATTCTGATATATTAGACCTGCAACATAAAATGGAGAAATCTGCAATACAATACTCACTAGAATACTCCTATCTTGCTCAAATCTCACTCTATTGACTTGAAATCAAATGCAGATTGCATTAAGTATGATGGCGCCCCAAATGAAACCCTAAAACCTCACCAAATACCCCTCATTCTTTTTGCACAAATTTCAAGACTAAATTAGAATGGTACGATGAAATATTCCGAGCCAATTTTTTTCGTTTTTTCAATTATCAGATTACAACATTACAATCAAGTACCCGTTAAGGTTAGAAGATAAACCCAAACTTACAGAAACAACTCTAACCAGTATGGCGCCGATGATGGCGAGCATTGGTCAGAGGATCTTCTACTCTAAATGCTGGAAAGGGAACTCGACGTCAAGTATGTGCTACCCAATCCAATGCGGAGTGAGGGGCGACCATATGACGGAGTGTTACAGACAACTATGCTTAATGAAATACTGGAAACTGAAATACTCAACACCCAGAATGTGCTTGCTAACCCAGAATGGGAAAGTAGCGACCATAGGGCGGAGGTAAACTAATTACAATATCAAATGCTGAAAGTACGAAGCATTACAATCCGATAAAGCAAGAATCTAATGGCTGTTAGTACTACTGCCAGCTTACAAATCAAGAGATGAAATCTTGCTAACAATATAAATCAGCATATAAGAGAGTTGTACAATATTTATGAATTTAGTTGCTGAGAAATAAAGATCAACGGTAATAGCAATAACTAGATCCAACCTTGTTTTCCAAACTCGGCAATCTTCACTGAAGTCTCCACAATGCTTTGAGATCTCTCAACACCTATCCACGAGTGAAATTGCAGATTTCTACTAGCTGTTATAACTGACCTGCACTTTTCATCACATAACCAGCTGCATACAGATTTCGTGAAAAGCTCATAACTCCTTCCCTAATCACTCAAATGGCGTGGTATTCGATGCAAAACAAGGCTATCAAGAGGGCGCTCAAACTACCAACAAGAAACAGACTTAAAATGCAATCTTTATTTAATGCACGGAAATCAAGACAACTGAAAAGGTACGGCCCAGCTGACAGGGGTGATTTCTTATTTTAAAATCAGGATTCTTTCTAAAAAATCCACAAGTTTGCACACAAGGGCGCCTAGCCTAAATGGATAGATTTATGCAATACCCATAACACAATTTTTTGTCTTTTTTGATTTACAAATAAAAGTATGGATCTGCTGTAGCAAACATGCAAAAACCAGAAACATCTAATATGCCAAAAACTGAACCTAATTAGACAAATGAAGATTACAATGCACGAATTCCAATGCACTAAAAACTAAACTAAAATCACCACTAGTTGTTGTCTTACAAACAAGAAGCGATGCCCGAGCTAGGAGGCCTTCATTCTTCGAAGCAAACCCAGAGCCAATTCGGTAGCATAACAGTATAGTAGACCAAAGATCTGAAATGATGCTCAAAGCCTCCCTTTTATAATTTTCCAGTTGACTTCACGAAACCTTAAAATCCACTTTCAAGCCAAAACCCTAATCTCCTCAAAGATGGCGTACTTTTCCTTCAAGGTTCAATATTTGATATTTTAATTAAATGCCATGCTTTGATAAATGCCATCATAAGTTTGCTTTGACTTTAGTAATAATTAAAATAATCCTTAATGAAGGCGCCACCCTCAAAAGACCACCTTTTTAAAACAACATTAAGTCAATCAACTAGGCCAAGGGGTCAACGTCAAATATAATATTTAAAATGTGACTTTTAATTAAATGACTTAACTTGTTTCTCCGAAAGTGCCCTGAAGCCAATACTGAGCAAGTCAACTAACCAAACTGAAGCAGGAAGTCAACCAAGCTGAACCCAACTGAAAAGCTGCCAAAAATAGAATTTACTAAAAATAGTAAATTCCAGAAAATGCTCTGAATGCCGAAAGGAACATACCACTGCGAAGCTCTCTGAAAACCCAGAAAGAATCCGCCATCAAATCCACCAACTCCGAGCAAAGACAACCTCAAAAATAGGAAACCCTAATTTTACCTTCCGACTAGCCTTCGGGTTTCCAGAAAAAGGCCAACGGTCACTGAGAAGATCAGGATTGAGAAGGGGACATTACATACGACCCTCTTAAAGGGGCGATTTTGCTAGATAAAATCAAAAACTGCAAATAAAAATCCACAAATTTGCAAGATGGGTGGCCCCAAGTAGATAAGATGATATGATGAACACCCAGAACAATATCTTTTTGTATTTTTGATTTATGAATGAAAACTGCCTACAGCTATGCAACATCAGCAACTCTAAAACATGATAAAATGCTTGAATAACATCTACCAAATGCAATGAAACTCAACTACAATGCAAAACAACCCAACTACAAGCTAACCTCTCAACTAGTTGCTATCTTTCAAGCAAGAAGATGAGCCAATGCTAGGAGGCATGCTTTCCTTGAAGCGAGTGCCTGAAGACAATTCAACAGCATAACGGTGTAGTAGACAAAAGATCCCAAATGAAGAGTTGAGGCCTGAATATATAGACATGAAGAGAACCATCTAGAAGCTTCAAGAAGGTCGCCCAAAACCCTAATTTTGAATTCAACATTTCCCTCCAAAAGATGGCGTCCTTTTTCACTTACTGAAATATTTCACTTTTTAAAATAAAAGTCAATCACCTTAAGTGGGCGTCCATTTCTCTTAGCTCAATATTTGAATTTTAAAACATAATTTATCTCCATGACGCCTTGACCCTTTAAGTCCCCCTTTTAAAAACAACATGAAGTTGTACTGCTAGGTAAAGGGGTGCTATAATATTAAAATATAATATTATAATGAAAAATACTTATCTCTCCAAGAAAAATGCATCCAAGGCCAAAAAATGAAGTGCCAGCTGAACCAACTGAAGAAGAAGACCAACTGAACTGAACCCCGCCTCTCCACTGCCAAAAATAGAATTTACTAAAAATAGTAAATTTGTGAAGTTGCTCGGAATGCCAAACTGAACATACCACTACGAAGCTCTCTGAAAACCCAGAAAGAATCCGTAATCAGAAATCCAAACTTCAAGAAACAACCTCCTCAAAATTAAGAAACCCTAATTTCACCATCCGCGTAGCCTACGGGTCTCCAGAATAGGCCAACGGTCAACAGTAACGATCACATCTGAGAAGGGGACATTACAAAGAAGACCTGCTGGATGAATTTTCTCCGTCTTATTCTTCTGACATGTCATACACTCTTGTACATGTTTGAGCATGTCGCCTTTCAACCCCTTACAAGAATACACCTCTCGGATTTGTTTATAAGTCTTGTAGTAGCCTTGATGACCCGCCAAGGGACTATCATGGAACTCCTTAATAATTTTATTTTTCATCTTTGAATGTGGAACTATAAATATCCTCCCTTTATTTAAAATGAGATCATCCCATACCTTGAACTCCTCATTTGGTATTCTTCCTTCCAGTAATTCTGAAGCTTGTGCATCCTTGACATATTCGGCGACAATATCATTTTTCCAATCTTTTGAAATGCTGGTAATGGTGTTGAGGTGGGCCCGCCTAGACAATGCATCCGCCACTCTGTTATTAACCCCCTTAACGTACTCTATGTCAAAGTCATATGCTTGGACTTGGCTTACCCACTTTTCTTGTTGATCGTTAAGATCCTTTTGATGCAAGAAGTACCGTAGGCTATTGTGATCTGTTTTAATGATGAATCTTCCACAAACAAGATATTGACGGAATTTGGCCAAGGCGTGCATAATTGCCAACATCTCTTTGTCATAGACGGAGTAGCATTTTTCTGCCTCAGTTATTTTCTGGCTTTCAAAGGTTATCGGGTGTTTCTCTTGCATGAGAACCGCCCCTATTCCCTCCCCAGACGCATCACATTGTAATTCAAATGGTAGTGTAAAGTCAGGAATGGCAAGGACTGGGCAAGTGCTCATGGCTTTCTTGAGTTGTTCAAAAGCTTGTTGGGCTTGGTTATTCCATGTAAATGTGCCATTCTTTGTTAGATCTGTGAGAGGGGCAGCCAATTTGGAAAAGCCTTTTACAAAACGCCTATAATAGCTGCATAAATCCACGAAGCCTCTGAGTTGGGTCAATGTCCTAGGTTTGGGCCATTCCTTGATGGCTTTGATCTTTTCCTCGTCTATGCTTACCCCTTCCGCATTGATCTTATGGCCCAAATAGAGTATTTCTTCTAGTCCAAAGTCACATTTTGACATTTTTGCAAAAAGAGATTCTGATTCCAAAATGATTAAAACTTCTTCAATATGGCGGAGATGCTCTTCCCATGTCTTGTTGTATATCAAGATATCATCAAAGAAGATTAGTAAGAACTTTCTCAGTTGTTGATGGAAAATGTGGTTCATGCAAGATTGGAAAGTGGTGGGGGCATTGGTGAGACCGAAGGGCAAAACTAGAAATTCAAAATGTCCATAGTGGCATCGAAAGGCAGTCTTGGGTACATCTTCTCTTTCATTCGGATTTGATGATATCCTGAACGTAAGTCAATCTTGGAAAAATACCTTGCTCCATGAAGTTCATCCAGTAGTTCATCTATCCGTGTGATTGGATATCGATTCTTGATGGTTCTTTGGTTCAAGGCCCTGTAATCAATACACATTCGCATAGTGCCATCTTTCTTTTTTACCAATACAACCGGTGATGCAAAAGGGCTATTGCTTGGTTGAATGTGCCCCATTTCTAACAACTCTTTAATGGTTTTTTCAATCTCTTCTTTGAGTCTTTGAGGGTCCCTATAAGGGGTAGTTATTACCGGTTTTGTTCCCTCTTCCAATTCTATGGAATGCTCAAAATGCCTCTTTGGAGGCAAACCCGGGGGGATATCTCCAAAAATTCTCTTTAGTCTCCCTAAGATCGGTTGGATGTCGACATGAATACTTTGTTTATGTGAGGGTGACTTATCTAACACCATACATTGTGCTATCCACTCCCCTTGGCCATGCCTTACAATTTTTTCCATCCTTTTGCAAGATACCACCTTGGGGGATCCGTTTGGTAAACCTTTCAATGCAACCTCCTGTCCTTGATGCTTGAAACAAATCTCTAAGTTCGGATTATCCATGGTGAAGCGACCTAGGGAATTTATCCAAGGCATTCCCAAGATCACATCATTTTGTAGGTTGGTGACATAAAAATCCCCTCTTATGGTATGTGTTCCCAACTTGATTTCTAGTTGAGGAATGACCTTGGTACATTGATCCATGAACCCGTTTGCTAAAGCCACCTTAAATCCTTTGAAGTTTTGAGCCACAAGCTTCCTTTTTGTTACAAGGCTTTTGCTGATAAAGTTGTGATAAGCCCCACTATCCACCAATGAGATGATCTTCCGTCCTTTAATTGTTCCTTTGATTCTAAAGGGTTGGTGCTCATTTGCTTGGGAAATAACTGCGAACGTCCCTTGTTCATCTAGTTCACATTTAGTTCTCTTGGAAAAATTTTCTTCATCCGATGCCTCCTCCATTCTATATATTTGTCCTCTTTTACAATGGTGGTTCTCTTCCCTAGGTTCTTTGCACTTAAAGCATCTGTTTTTCCTTTTCAACTCTTCCCTGAGTTGGATTGCTTCCTTGTTGCTACAACAGTGACCTTGTCCCCAAGGTTCATGGCAGAAATAGCACGTTCTCCCTTTATTACCTTTTCCTTGTTCTGATTTGAATTGTACCTTGGAAGAAAAATTCCTGGTTTTCTCCTTTGGAGAGCTGTTTTCCACTTTCATGGCCTTCTGAATTGCCTCTCCCATGGTTTGTGGTTCCAGAGGGTTCACTATGTTCTTGATTGGCTCCTTGAGTCCTTCAATGAATAGATAGGTGAGTCTCCTTTGTGATAAATCCGGAATCATGACTGCTAGTTTTTGAAATTCATTTGCATAATCCTCCACAGTCCCAAACTGCTTGAGATGGGTGAGTTCCTTGAAGTACCATTCAGGATGTTTCTGATCAAACCTATCAATGAGTTTCTGAGTGAATTCACTGTAGGTGACTATCTTTTGATGATCCTGCGTGATCAGCCCATGATGCCACCAATCGTGGGCTATGCCTGATAGATGGAGGATGGCAAATTTAATAGCATTTTCTTCTGTCATGGGGCTGAGGGACAAATAGGTGTCTAATTTCTAGACCCATGATTTGGCGGTAGACTTCCCAGATCTGTCAAAATCAGGCAGGGACATCTTGCTAACCTTCGACTTTGGGTCCTTGTTGCCATGGTGTTTCCTTTTGTTGGTATTGGCTTGGATCTTGACTTCGTAATAATCTTTGAATGGTATGTGTTTCTGGATTACAGGGTCTAATGCAGCGTATGTCTGAGCGAGTTCTTCTATGCTAATTGTGTTTGGCTCCTCTTCTTCTATGTCATTTCTGCTGGGAATGAATGGTGGCATGGTGGGTCTCAGCGAAGACCTTTGGGTAGAATGCTCAATC
>VDFB02117151.1:0-28743 GCA_007258455.2 Sequoia sempervirens | reverse complement strand
CCAACTCTAGATGCAAAGACAGATAATAATCTACTCTTCCTTAATATCGAAATCTGCACTTGAAGAAATTCGCAATCTGCTCTATGATGAAATTCGCACTTGAATGAAGGAATGAATCGAACTTGCTTGATGGATGAATGGATGGAAATGACCTTGTATAAATACAAAGTGTGAGAGAGGTCGCACCTCTTCATGTACAAGGTCAGCCACATATGGAAAATACAATTACAAATAAATGATGCGAAATACAAGGAAGGTCGACCCAATTTGAATTTATATTGTTGCCAAGTGAAGCGCCTCTTCACTTTAATTATCTCAATAAAATAAATAGCCGATAGGCTATATGCAATTTTATGTCTTGAATCAAGGCTGGAAGGAAGAGCCCGACGCTGCTATAACATCAACACTCCCTCTCAGCGAGGGAGGAATACTTCCAGCTGTACAAGACACATCACCTCATCGTGATGTCAACCACCATGGCTACTCCCATGTATGGTATGTATGCACAAGTGCTCATCACGGAATCACTCAACGTGATGTTGTCACCTCATCGTGACATTCACCATGGCTACTCCCAGAGGGTGAAAAGCACAAGTACAAGAAAATCATCACGAACTCTCTCACGTGATGTTGTCAAGGAGTCACACACATGACATTCACCATGGCTACTCCCAGAGGGTGGAAACAAGGGCTTTCACCTCAAATTTCTCTCATAGAGAAAGATGCATTAAACAAGGGCTTACACCTCAAATCTCTCTCACAAAGAGAAACGCATTAAAGCAAATCAGAAGACTAATACTGAGACTCCTCAGTTAGGGCTTCATTCTCCACAATACCAAGCTTGTCTCGAAAGTACACAAACTTTATTCTAGCAAGAGTCTTGGTGAGAATGTTTGTCGTTTGCTCATCAGTGCTAATATACTTCAACTGGATTGATTTCCACAATACCATATCTCTAATATAGTGGTATTTGATCTCAACATGTTTAGTTTTGTCATGAAACACTGGATTGATAGAAAGCTTCACACAGCTTTGATTATCACAATGTATGACAGTCAACTCCAACGATTGTCCAAACAATCCTGCAAGGAGCTTCCGAAGCCACACTGCTTCTCGAGCTGCCACACAAGCTACAATATACTCGGCCTCTGTCGTGCTCAGTGCCACTGAAGACTGCTTCCTGCTACACAAGGAGATCATCACAGACCCCAAATTGAAACATCTGGAGGTGCTCTTCCGATCAGTGACACACCATGTCCAATCGGAATCAGTATATCCATGCAACTTCAAGTCCACACCAAAAGAATATCTCAAGCCATACCCAACTGTGCCACACAAGTATCTCAGGATATGCTTCGCTGCAACTAGATGCATTTTCCTTGGTTCACACATGAACTGACTAAGTGCACTCACTGCATAGCAAATATCTGGTCTAGTATTGACTAGATACATCAACGATCCAATCAACTATCTGTACATAGTAGGATCCACCAGATCTAAACTAGTTGTAGCCTCCTTAAGCTTCTAAAAATTGGTTTACATAGGTGTAGACATGGATTTGGAATCCATCATACCAAATCTCTTCAAGATGTCTATAGTATACTTGCCTTGACTCAGAATGAACTCATCCAAGAAAGTAGTGCATGAGACCAAGATCCTTCATTTCAAATTCAGAAGCTAATTCCTTGTATTTGATAATGAGGTGATCTTCTCCAATAAGAATTAAATCATCGACATAGAGAACCAAGATTAATGGTTCGCCATCAATTACCTTGAAGTAAAGATTTGAATCAGCATCATTCTTGGAAAAGCCCAAGCTCATCAAGTATCGATCAATTCTTTCGTACCAAGCATGAGGAGCCTGCTTAAGGCCATACAAAGCCTTCTTCAACCTACAAACATGAGACTCCTTCCCATGAACCTCAAAGCCATTAGGTTGCTCAATATATACCTCTTCCTCAATTACACCAATTAGAAATGTTGTCTTCACATCCATCTAGTGTATCTTCCATCCCTTACATGCTGCAATAGCAATGATGGTCCTGACGGAAGTATAACGAGCAACTAGAGCAAAGGTTTCCTCATAGTCTACTCCCTCTTTCTGAGAGAATCCTCTAGCCACAAATCTAGCCTTGTACTTCTCGATGCTCCCATCAGCCGCATGCTTGATCTTGAAGAGCCACTTAGAAGATACAACAGATTTACCCTCAAGTCTAGGTACGATGTCCCAAACATCATTCTTGAGGACGGATTGATACTCCTCAGCCATAGCATCTTTCCATACTTGCTGACTAGTAGCTTCCTCAACACTAGAAGGCTCAAACTCAATGATTTGACTCATCAAAGCAACATAGCTTGAAAACTTATGAGGTCTCTTGCTTTATCTGAAAGTTCCTCTCGGGGCTGCAAACCTTTCTGCCTCATGCATTGTTTGCCTGGCCCAAAGAGGTCTCTTACAACCAATCACAATGTTTGCAGGCCCATTAGTAGGTTCCAAAGGCTCAACTGGATCATCATCTTCTTTAGGATCAGTAGTCTCCCTCTAAATCTCAGGAGTATGGTCAACTTCCATATCCTGAGGAGACTCTTGGTCTTCATTGTCTATCTCCATGTGGATGCCCTTAGACCTCTTGAATGCAACATCTTCTTCAAATGTAACATCCCTGCTGATCTCAATCAATTTCTGACCTGGAATGTACACTTTGTAGGCTTTAGAAGATTCACTGTAGCCCACAAATATTCCCTTCTTGCCAAACGGTTCCAGCTTTATACTTTTGTCTTTAGGTACATGAACATACACTGGACAACCAAAGATCCTCAAATGACTTACTTCCAGCTTCACCCCTGTGAATGCTTCTTCGGGAGTCATGTTCTCCAAAATTCAGTGAGGGCTTCTATTCTAAACATACACAGTTGTCCTAGATGCTTCAGCCCAAAGGAAGGTTTGCAGATCTTGATCATGAATCATGGCTCTAGCTCTTCTACAATAGATTTGTTCTTCCTTTCTGCAACACCATTTTGTTGTGGATTGTAAGGAACACAAAACTCCCTCTTAATTCCTACCTCAACACAAAAGTTACGAAAACTTCCGGAGATGTATTCTCCTCCATTGTCAAATCTTAGAACTTTGATCCTTTTCCTGGAAAAGTTCTCTACCTGAGCTTTAAATTCCTTGAATCTCTCAAGTACTTCCTCAGATTCTTTAGTCTTTAAGAAATAAATCCAAGTCTTTCTAGAGTAGTCATCAATAAAAATTACATAATACAAGAAACCACTCAAAGAAGCAATAGACATTGGACCACATAAATCAGAATGAATAAGATCTAGAATACATTTAGATCTATTTTCACTACTATGAAATGGACCTTTAGTATTCTTACCCAATGCACAACCTCTACAAGTGCCTTCATGCTCCTGGTTGAATTTGGGAAGGCCCGTGACCATCTTCTCCATGATTGGAAGTGCTCGAAAGTGAAGGTGAGCAAGTCTTCTATGCCAAAGTTCACACGAACTTGATGAATCATGCAACAAAGCCTGAAGTGGAGTGCAAAGTCTGTAGAGACACTCATATCGAACTCCAATCACCCGAGCAATCTTGATACTTGAGTTCTTCGACCATGCAAGAACGTTGCCTTCAGAGAATGCAACTTGATATCCCTTGTCATCCAAGGCTGAAATAGAGACAAGGTTTCGCTTGATACCCGGAACAAATAGAACATCGCTCAACTGTAAGGAAATGCCGGAATCCAAGTGAAGAAAGGAGGTCCCAACACCTTTCACAGAATAACTTGCATCATCACCAATAATGACTTGAACACTAGTATCTCTCTCCACCAAATCAAATAGATGCTCTCTAAATCCAGTGATGTGGCGAGAGGCACCACTATCAATCAACCAAGTGTTGATGTCGGTAGGCACATTGTTTGACAAAGCAGAATAGAATAGAAATTCACTTGAATCCTTCTGCGGAGAGATCTCACCCACATCTACAAATGAAGCCTGTTGCTTAGGTCTGGTTGGACAATCCTTAGCATAGTGACCAAACTTGTCACATCTAAAACATTGAATGTGGGATAGGTCCTTCTTCTTAAATGCAGGAGCACCATCTGAACCTTTATCTCTATTCCTCTTGAAGTACCCTTTCTTTCCTTCTTTTCCTTTCTTCTTCGAGGAATGAGTGGCAAGTATGAATGTCTTCATTTGTAAAGCTTTGACCAATGCCTCTCGCAGCCAACCTTGATTCTTCTTGAATACAATCCGCCCTCAACCGATCAAACTTAGGAAGTTTTGATCTCGCACTAATTCCTTGAATGAATGACTCCCAGGATGGAGGAAGACCATTAAGAGCCAACATAGTCAAATCCTTGTTATCAACAATATGCCCAATGGTAGAGAGCTGATCTCTCAACTCGGTGATCTTCATGAAGAATGTGATGAGGGAATCTCCTTTCGCCATCTTGATGTGATGAAGCTGTTGCTTTAATGCAAGAGCTCGACTTGTGTTGTTGATCTCATACATCTCCTCCAAGGTCTTGAATATATCTCTTGTTGTTTTCAACTTGGAGATGATTGGCACAATGTGATCTTCACAGAATCAACCAACATCTTTTTTGCCTTAGTGCCATTTCTCTTCCATTGAGGCTTCTCATTCTCATCGGTTGGTTCGGGAACTTTGCCCTCCATGAACTTAGCTAACTCATTTTCTTCCAAAGCGAGCATGACTCTAAACTTCCAAGATGTGAAGTTTGATGCGCCCTCAAGTCTATCTTCAATCTTGAGTCCATTCACCATCTTGACGATAAAATAGATGCAATCAAAGATGAGAATAAGAATGGAGGATAGTGCTGCTTGAATAAATCTGATCACGATCTTCTTATACCCGCTCTGATACGATGTTAGTTTTTATGATCAGATATAAAAGCAGAAATTTAACTTAAATTCAGACACATAAACACAGCATATACCCTGGGAAAACCCTCCACTTGAGGGAGAAAAACCCAGCAACAAAGATCTCTCTTATATATAATAATAATGGCAACAATTCTCTTTACAATGAGGCCAATCACAAGGCCAATATTTAGCACCAACTCTAGACGCAAAGACAGATAATAATATGCTCTTCCTTGATATCGAAATCTGCACTTGAAGAAATTCGCAATCTGCTCTATGATGAAATTCACACTTGAATGAAGGAATGAATCGAACTTGCTTGATGGATGAATGGATGGAAATGACCTTGTATAAATACAAAGTGTGAGAGAGGTGCTCGCACCTCTTCATGTACAAGATCAGCCACATATGGAAAATACAATTACAAATAAATGATGCGAAATACAAGGAAGGTCGGCCCAATTTGAATTTATATTGTTGCCAAGTGAAGCGCCTCTTCACTTTAATTATCTCAATAAAATAAATAGCCAATAGGCTATATGCAATTTTATGTCTTGAATCGAGGTTGGAAGGAAGAGCCCGAAGCTGCTATAACATCAACAAAAAGGAGGTATCTTTTGAGGAGTGACTACAAACACAATCAAAGCATAAGAAGGGGTAGGAGGCAAGGGAACTTCATAAGAGGTTGATTAGATTGTCATTAAAATAGGGAGCAAAAGAAATATAAACAGAGATATGCAAAGAGATAGGAAGAACATGCAACATATTGGGAGCAAAAGAAATATTAAGATAGGATTCATAATGAATCTAGTTTCTCAAGGCATAAATGGTAGTTTACCTCCTCTATCATGGTATGGTAAATACTTGTCATTAATTGAACCATAGATTAAAACTTGCAAAAACCTCACCTAACTCGCTAGTCAAAACTACTCTTGAGTAACTCATGAGTTAACTTGAGGTTGAATTTTTGAAAAAATTGGCAAGTTGCTCATTGAAAACCAGCCAAAAAATTACTAGTTCAACAATAAAACTTACCTAACCATGCAAAAAACATGAAATCACTTCATTTTTTACATTTTCACCTTCCAACTCTCACTCCTTCAACACATTTTCAGGTGATATTTCACAGTTTTTCCTTTCTACTCTCTCATTCAAACATTGAAAACTTTTCCAAAAGCTCACCAATTTGAAAGTCCATGTGGCCTTGGAGGCCTTAATTTGGGCATAGGGTAACATGCCAAGAGTGCTGCCCCTTGACCCCATGAGGGGTGTTGTCCCTTGACCTCACTAGGGACTCTACCCCCAAACCCACACAAGAGGCACTGCCCCTTGACTTCAAGGTTTAAGGCTCTTTGAATGGCTTCCTCCAACGATGCTAGCTCCAAAGCCCTTACCAAACCCCAAAAAGAATCAGATAGCCCCTCGATAAAAAAGAACATGAGCCTCTTATATGACACATCCAGAACCATAATAGCTAACTTTTGGAATTCTGAAACATAATCATCCATGGTCCCAAGCTGCTTTACTCTTGTTAACTCTTGGAAATACATTTCAAGATCCCTTCTATCGAACATGTCCATAAGCTTTTGTGTGAAATCTGCATATGTAGTCACAAGATCAAACCCTTGAGTCACAATATCATGGTGCCACCATTCGTGAGCTACACCTTCCAAGTGCAAGATGGAAAACTTGACAGATTCATCTTTAGTCATAGGGCTGAGAAGGAAGTATGTATCCAGCTTTTGCACCCATGCACATGCAATAACTTTCCCTGAGTCATCAAATGTAGGGAGTGAGAGCTTGCTGACTTTGTATTGGAGATCTTTGTTAGTTCGTTGTGAATGTTGCCTTCCATCACTTTTAAATCCCTTCCTAGCATTGTTGAACTGATCAAAAGAGATCTCTACTCGTGTGATGGCATCAAGTTTCATATAATCATCCAAAATGTTGTTAAAATCAGGTGGATTTTGTCCTCCATCACGTGGTACATCTGTCCTAGGAAAAAAAATGGGTTGGGAGGGTCTGAGAGTCAATCCATTTGATGTTCTACTATGATTCCCTCCTCCAGACCACTCAAAATTGCCTTTATCAGCATTGTTGGGTCCTAATTTGTTATTGGTAAGAGCAGTGGTAAGGGCCTACATCATCTGCAACAGTGTTTGGTTCACTTGATCTTGCTTCTACAGGAAGGACTTGATCTCATCACTTCGATCTGTCATCTTCTTCTTACCTCTGCCACCTATTCCACTGCGCTGCTCTAAGAGGATGCTTCAAACTTCCTCCTCTCTCTCTCTCTCTATCGCTCTCAAATCTCTTTGACTCAATTGCATAAATATCAGATCGCCCACAAGTTGGCCAGAATTGTGGCCGATACCACTGTAATAAGCTAGGGCACAAATATGAACAAAAATATATTTCCTTGCACACAGTTTGTACAAAATGCAAATTTCACTAAGAATAGAAAATAGATTGTTTATCACAGACCACTCTTTCTTTCAATTATGGAGTACAGAATAACCTCAGAGATTTGCCTATTTGCACTGAATTACATAGACGGCCAGATCTGGGAAAGATGCTCCAGATGGTTAAGTTCGGATCTGGTGCCTAGACAAGGTGCAATATCAACAATTTTGATGCAGAGGATCCACTTGGCTAGGCACGTTGTCTAAGATAGCAGTGACATCTCTGTAGGAATGGTCGGGATAGATATTGTGACTTGTGAGCAAGTGTTGCCCACAATATTTGCCCAGACATAAGCTCTGGCGCAAATACTGAGTGTAGCAATGCTGTGCGATAGTAATTTATCCCCTGATCTTTTGTGTTTCAAACAATTTTCCTTCTACAATAATCTTGATCTCATCATGGTTTCAGAGAGTGAGTCGACGAGTGGCCAGAGCCTAAGCTCGACCACTGATCAGCTATTCATGCTCGCCACCAAAGTACTCAACTTCACTTAGACCTATAGGAAACTGGAGGTTAATAACTAACAGAAAGGTAGAATTCCATGAAAAGGCAGAATGGGGTTTTCATCCCAACCTGACGTGAACTATAGGGGGTTGCATCCTTGACCGGTTCACATGACATTTAGTCCTCCTTTCGTGATCATAAAACAGAGCCAGCGATCACATATATATAGTAAACTCATAACACCAAACAAACTGGTTAGCCACAAAGCAAACGAATATTATTTAGGCGCCAACAAGGAGTCAGCTAGAAAATTTTAAATTTTATTTATAATAATTTAAATTTATTTTTATGATTATTAAAGCCGACTAAGTAGTGTTTAAAAAAACTTTTTGGATTATTCCGCCAAAGATCATTTCAAATTGGCTGGGACATGACATTTTTCCTTTGGCAACCCCTTCTTATTTGGCCCTGCACATATACTAATCCCTTTCCCACTTTGTGCACATAAGTGAGCTTTCACTCGACTGTATGAGCTCTTAAATTGGACTCCACACTCACCACAATCCCAAACAAATGCCCCACCTCCTAGAAGTTGTTCAAGCATTGTAACATGATTCCATAAAGGAGATGTTTGATCAATTTTAAATTTTTTGTTTCTATCAACACCCACTGAACTTGAACTTGTAGCCATTTCAAGTAGTTTGACATTTGATTTTGCTATTATAAGAAATATCAAATATTGAAACAAATTACAAAATGAACACCAAAAAACATTGAAACAAATAGCAAAACTTATTTCTCTTTTTCTATAAAAAAAATTTTAAAAAAAATCTTCAAAAACTTGAATAAAATCTTCAAAAACTTGAAAAAATCTTCAAAAACTTGAAAAATTTCTTTAAAAACTTGAAAGAATCCATCAAAAATTTGAAAGAATGAGTTAAGATGCATACCTTAGATGATTAGATCTCCTTTGTGCAAGCTATCCTCGATTCCTTTCACACTATATCAATCTCCTTTAAAAAACTAGCAACCTTCAAAATGAAAAAATGGAGGGCAAATATGTTTGATTAGAGCAATGAAATGTGAAATGGAGTGATGAATGCATGATAAGGAGGCATTTTAGGGTTTTTGTTTGCACTTTATGTTGTTTTAAAAATGTTTTTTAATGCTTTTTTGGGCGCCCAGTGCCACAAGAGCGCTTTGGGAGCGCTTGAGAGCAACCGAGGGTGCCCAGGCACTCCCGATCGCTCCCCAACCCGCTTCTGCTCCCAAACACTCTCGGAGCGGGTACACTAGGCTAAAATGAAGAACCTGGTCACATAGTTTTTATCTGATTTCTATTATATTTTGGCTTGACACCCACCTATTTTGCTATTTTACTCCACTTTATGTCGTTTCAATGATAAGATGCCATACAAACATTTGCTTAGTAGATTGTTTCCTTCAAAAGTTTCTGACGTACAAGACCAAGCTTCAACCCCAGGACCAAATTGCAAACTCTTACACAAAGGTTTTAAACTTATACTAATAAAATTTGGTTTGTAAGCTCCATGAGAGGTCATGTTTTCAAATCTAGTGGTCATACTAAGCTACCAAGTGCATCTGTTCTATGTCACTATTTCACTTTCCTTTCCTAGTCTAGTCTTTGTTTGTGTTTCCATTTTGTCACTTGTTTCCTTGTGCAGGAGCAAATTGCAACCTCTTACCCAAAGGTCTTGAACTTAGAATCTAATAAATTTTGGTTTGGCAGCTCCCTAAGAGGTGATAATTCCAAATCTAGTGGTCATACTGAGCTGCAAATGTATATGTTCTATGTCAATTTTTCAACTTCCTTTCCTAGTCTATTCTTTGTTTGTGTTTCCATTGTCACTAGTTTTCTTGTGTGTTGATTGCTGTGTTGTCAATCTTAGCTCTCGTGATCATCAATTAGCATTAGGCTACTTGGAAATAGTCTTAGGAAATATTAATTTGCACGTAATTGCACACTCAATCACACTTAAGAAGAACCTTATCCACCATTTCAAGGTTCATCACCTTTTTAGGTTATTTCAAAAGGTTAGAATAACAAGACACAGCAGGTGAGAAACACCCTACTACTGCTATGAAACAGAACAATTCCAAAAAGATGTTTCAAATATATGTTTTCAAACACTAATTGAAAAACTCAGAAAAAGGGAAAAAAAATCTTCCCTAATAATTCAATCTAACAGCCTTGCAAAATGGTCCTTTTACAATCCAATTCAGCCCATTTTTCTAGCTCCTATTAAGGAAGAACCAACCCATTAAATTGACATAACAAATTTATGGTATGTTTTTTCAACCAAGAGGCTTGCATTCCATAATCATTAAGTCAATAACAATAGAACCATTGGACTAAGAATTGACATTGTAATCCTTGGAATTCAACAAGCATATCTTCTGCAGTATTTTTCAAGTAAATAAAAACAATCTGCAAAACACGAATTGAAAATAATATGTTGAAATGTAAAATATGTGCATATTTGTGCAACTCCTATAAATTTATACCTGCTAATTCAGTTGAAAATACCAAAAAGATCACAAATAACAGCTTTTAGTATTCAATTGATATCAAATGGCAAAAAGATATATTGCTTAGGGTTTTACCTTAATTTATACTGAAGCTAGAAGAAAACCCTAATTACAGTAAGAATGTTCAAAGTGAAGAATTAGTAGTATTAGTACTAGTACTAGAACTAGAAATTGTTTGTGCATTTTAGTTTACTTGCATTTAATTTATTACTATATTGCATTATATGCACTGTGTTAAATAAGCTCGCTTAGGTAGTGTCAATCAATCATGTGCCCATGTCATATGCACCTAATTGATACTTAATCTAATTTTAGTTGAGTTACACTCCTATCATACTAGTTCATCTAGTCATCACCACCTATTATGCATGTCTAGCTTTAGTTAGATCCATCTATCATGGATGTCTACATTCAATTAGTGTCCACCTTTTATACATTGCCTTGCTCTATATAAGCACGAGATTCTTTGTAATTTGAAACACCAACTATTCATTCTGCTGGCTTATTTATTAAATATTTGTGCCTCTTTTATTATCTTTGTTTAAATCTGCTTGTGCAAAGTTAATTGGTTTGACGATTCTTCGATTTGTAGAATATTTCATTATTCCTACATGGTATCAAAACCAAATTCATTCAAACCCCTTCCCCACTGTGAGCTTCCCATTCCTTATTTTATACTTTTCATAGATACTATGTGGAGGAGGCTTGGTTGCAAATCTTAAACTACATCCATTGTAGTGTCAAAGGCCAACAATCAAACAGAGCTTCCTAAGTCAAACCAGAGCCCACCATTGTTTCCAAAGCAGCTGAAAAAGTAAGAATTGGTTTTTATTTTATCCAATTTGGACATTTTGAAGTCAAGCTTTTTTAGCTTTTTGGTTGATACATCTCTAGTATATATTGCAAATGGCTTAGTTTTTTTTTTAGTATTTTGGCGCAAAAGAAAGTGCACCATTGTGTCTAGTGTGGCCAAGAATCTATAGATCAACATAAAACTTGTCAAATTTGGGGCGATTGCAAGAAAAGGAAAAAAAACAATTGCCCAAGCAAGCAAGTTGAGGCCGTACAACATAAGCATTGTACAATACTCTGCTTTTTTTAAACTCACTATAAGTCTTTTTTAATAATCAAAAAAATATTAAAAGACCATTTGCATAGTGCTCTCTAGCACTGAAAAAAACTTGTACTAATTTTTTTTCTTTAAATTGGGCAAGGCTTGTGGGGGGGGGACCACCTGCCATCCCCCTCCTCTCATTAAAGGGGGAGTGGGGGGAGGCCAAGGGCCCCATCCATATGGGGGTACCAAAAGCCTTTGGGCCCCACCCCACCATTCAAAAAAATGCTCTGCCCAACAACATTGTTGCAATCTCCTCCTCCGCCCAGCCTCCAATTGATCTTTTCCTATTAGCCACATGACAATCACCACTTCGCCGCCACCAACACAAAGCCACTCAACCATCACCACCGCCAACAACACAACTCATCCACTACCTACCTTCCACCAAGGCACTACCATGGGCTGAGACCCGAGCCCACCCCCCCCGCTCCCCCCTCCATTGCAATTTCACCTTAGGAGGGCAACTTTAGAGGCCTCCAATTCACACATACAGAGGTCTTTTTCTAAGCATTTTTTTTGAAATGGGGCTGAGATTTGTCTACTCCATAATTGTGCAAACAGTTTTCAGTTTGTATGTCTAGTTTTTACAGAAATTTAGTTTTCTTAGAGACTTTGTTATTCAATTCTCATTTTAGGAACTTGAAAGGACCATAATTGTGCAAATAGTTTTCAGTTTGTATGTCTAGTTTTTAAAGAAATTTAGTTTTCTTAGAGACTTTGTTATTCAATTCTCATTTTAGGAACTTGGAAGGACCATAACTTGCACATACACTCCTTTTGGGTCCTATTTTTTTAAGTTAATATTTTTCCATATATTTTGTTTTGATCTTTCCATTTCTTCTCTTTCTATAGTAGAAATATATTTTTCAGCATTTAGTACTTTTTAAACATTGTAAGACACTCACATTTATAAGCACACTAAAATAAAGTGCCATACTGTATCTTTGTTTTGGGGGTTTTGCACATGTTCTCCACATTAGGAGGGCAACTTGAGGCCTCTAATTTGCTCATATGAAGGTCTTTTTCAAGTAATTTTTTGAAATGGGACAAAATTTTGTCTACTTTGCAATGGAGTAATTGATTTTCAATTTATATATCTGGGTTTTTCATAAATTCAGTTTTCTTAGAGACTTTGTTATTCAATTCTAGTTTTACGAACTCTGAAGGACCGTAACTTGCACATACACTCCTTTTTGGGTCCTTTTTTTAAAGTGCATATTTTTCCATATACTTTGTGCTGGTTCTTTCTGCTTCTTCTCTTTCTGTAGTATAAATATATTTTCAACATTTAATACTTTTTTAGACATTTTTGTAAGAGTCCATTATAAACACTTTCACATATCTAAATACACTAAAATAAAGTGTCATACTTTATCTCTGTTTTTTGGGGGTTTTGCACATCTTCTAGAGATTAAATGTTTCCCATCTAAAACTAATATGAATTCCATAGGTAATAATGCTCAACCTACAATAGTACTAGAAGAATGGCTGACCTCCTGCAAAATACTGAGGTGTAAGAACTTTGAGTTAAGATATTATATTTACTTTAAGACACGCTTGAGAATCAATCCAGTGACCGCTAAGTCACAAAACATAGCTCTAACTGATACATTAAATGCTACAAATTAACAAAATGGATGAATGAGGATGGAGACTCTATTTTTTTAACTCAGTCCCCTTAGCCATTACATGTGATTTTCTTCCTCTATATATATATATAATCTCTGCATCCTTTACCTTTGTACGTCAATTATTTCAAATATATTTCAAATTTGGATGCACAAGGAGGAAATCTCTTTTCGCAAAGTTACATCTTCTATTAGTAGCCCTTTCAACTTGACCTCGAGCATTCTTGATGTACTATTCCGGATACCTTCAGCTCCTCCTTGGTGATAACTTCAGGCTCCGAGACTAATTTTCCTTCCTACTAAACTGTTACAAGTCCCAATCTAGGGAGTTATATGGCCTCCTGCCTTCTTCAAGAATGATGCACACAAAATACTATGCTTTCCCCTATTGTTTTGGATATCCGACACATAAGCCACTTCCCAACCTTGGCCCTAACCTAGTAAGGCCCATGCAACCTCGGTTGTAGCTTCTGATTTCCCTTTTCCTTCACTGTCAGATTCTTATACAGTTGTAGCTGAACAAAAACTATATCACCTAATTTCTTTGGCTTTGTCCAAATTCAATCTCTAAGGTTTCTTGACTCCCATGCATTCTGGACTAAAGTGACTAATAGTCTAATAGATACTCCACTTTCTTGACATCCATCAATGGCACTTTGGCATCACCAGAGACCATGCACATCAAGAATAATCAATTCTCGGCATATTTTTATATGAAACTATTGTTTTGAGTATTTTGTTTTTCTTCACAAAAAACTCACATTTTTTCTTCGCAAAGAAATCACTTCAAAGCTCCCCACATTGAGAACTTCCCCAAACTGCAACTAGAAATCTTGTCCACTATTTCCTCTCTTAATTTAGTTTTTGGATATTAGGCCAGGATTCGAACTCAAGAATCCTAAGAAAAGTGGGTTAGAGGCTTAGTGTTTGATCCCCGAGCCTCACCAGCTCAAACTCAAATCAAGTTTAAGCAGTAATACTAAAAAGTCTTTATTTTTTCTTACGTAAACTGTAATTTACTATTTTTCAATACTGGGACGTGAGATTTCAACAAGGACTAGAGAAACCGAGTTGTTTGTGTAGCAACTTGTCAGGTAATGCATTCCTTTTGCCTAATTATTTTTCAAAGATTAGTCTTACCCAAGTTAAATCACTTTGCAAAGTTTGGTTTTACCAAGTCAAGTCAGGTAATTTTATTTTTTATTAAATTACTTTTCAATATTGAAGTTGAAAATTTACAATATGCATTCATGAGGACATGTTGTAATGTTTTTAACTTTAAATATGAAAAAGCAATCATCGAAATGCAAGGCCCTTATATCAAGCCTAAACAGCTAATTTCTGTGCAATAGGTCCAAACTAGTTGAAATCGACTTTTCCACATTTGGCTACTCTAGCTAGCTATTAAAAAAATTGCTGAATAAAGAAACATCTGAGGGAAAAAAATGTGTTAAATGGGCCACAGAAGTTCGTGAGAGATACTTTCTCGTGAATTACTATTCATGAAAGACAGGTCATGAAGATTGACTCATATTTAAAAGATAGCTCATAAAGATTGAATTATATTTAACAAAAATTCAAATCCCAACTAATTGTATTGCATAATGAATACAGAATTTTAGAAATGAAATTACCTAACAGTAGCAGCCAAAGCCCAACCAAGTGCGAGAATCAAGCATATTATGCAGCCCTGCCAATAAATAGTAAATAAGGCAATCAATTTTCTTTATAACAAAACAACAACAACAACAACAAAAATTACTACAACAATAAGGCCTCTGAAAAGGCAATTCAACTCAGGCCCATCCACATAAATCAAATTTGGAGCTTGATGGTTGAATTTGCAATAGGTCTCTGAAAAGGCAATTCAGTTCAGGCTGGTCCAAATCAATCAAATTTGGAGCTTTATAATTGAACTTGCAAGAAGGCCTCTAAAAAGGCAATTCAGCTAAGGCCCGTCCAAATCAATCAAATTTGGAGCTCTATAATTGAACTTGAAATAAGGCCTCTGAAAAAGAAGTTCAGCTCAGGCCCATCGAAATCAATAAAATTTGGCACTTTATGATTGAACTTGTGACACTCTGCAGAATTTGTGTCAATAGAATACATGCCACACCTACAACCAGTAGTCACAAAGGGGCAGGTAGCTCAAAGTGATAAACTATTACTTATTGTGAGGTTCTAGACAGCTACTTCAAATATTTACAAAAAATGAAAAGAAGTTTCAGATTGAAAATCAAAAACAAAAAACAGGATTGCTATTAACAGAGAACTAACCTGGATCTGTACAGCAATAGCGAACTTACTACAGGAGGCCTTACTGGCATAGAAAATAACTGCGTCCAACATATCCCATCCAACCATGGCGGTCAGCTCTAAAATCACCAGAAGTCAATAGTTACCCTAGCGATTACAGTCCGAGTACCGCCTCAACTGAATATTTCTCAGGAAGGGAAAAGGTTTTATAAAGGTAAGAGAGTTCGCAAGATTTTTAAAAAAGGTCAAACGGCACATACCAGTGCCAACTAGGATCTACGAGGAGACGCTTTGGATGGCAGTTAAAGAACAGCCAATGGGAGCGAGTACACAGCTGTATAACGTTTAACCTTTAATTGAAAAACAATACTTCCTTTGTCCCTTTCAGCGGACAACATTTCAGGGGTTAGTCACCGAAAATATGATGTACCCTTTGAGAAATATCCCAGAATATTCTTTTGTTCTGTCCACGTCAGCCTATGAGATTGTGGTCTCGGAGTGGAAAAGAATTCTCTGGACGCAAAAAGAAACAGCGGTTTCATTTTCTCTCGTTTTACAGAAACCCCATTGGATAGCAAGGGGAGAAATATATGCTTTTATTTCAATATTTTATTTCTGCACTTTTTGCATATTTAGATTATTTTTCCATGGGGGATTTTTCAGTCTTAGAAAGGGTTTTTCTATTTCAAAAACTGAAAAATTTTGCAGAGAAGAAGAGGGAAGATCACGCAAACTGCGACATTTTTTATATAAATATTTTATTAAATTGCTTTTACCTACTTTAAATTTTGAATTTCTTAAAATATTCAAAACAAAATTCATTTCTTAATAATTAAATATTTTAAAGATTTTTTTTCAAGAATTAAATATTTTTGAGGTTTTTTTTTCTTAGAATTTTAAAAAAAAAAAAAAAAATTATTTGATATGGGAATATAGATTAAATTGACATCTTTTCAGATGAGAGTGAAGGATTGGAAGGTATCCATTCTACCAAAATCTTATCTCTTAAGATGTGAAGCTTTGCAGCACCACTTATCTTTAGATCTTTTTGACTTTGTTATATTATTTTAGGTATAATATTTGATGGCGACAACATCTAAAGAAGATTGAGTAGATAGAGTTTGTTGGGTAGATAGAATATCTATTTTTTCACTTTAGAGTTAGTAAAAATCTATGACACTACATCATAGAATGTCTCATTTATAAAAATATTGATTGATATCTTAAAAATTGACTCCTTTGCTATCTTATTTTTTAAAAATTATATATATATAATCACATATATTAATACCTTTTAATATCATAAACTATTTGATTTTTAAACATTATAAAAAACTTTAATTCATTTATAATTAATTGAGCACCATGAAATCTCATCGAAAAAAATAATCAATTACTTCCTTATATAAAATTCCTTCAAATCATTTGCATGTGACTATATTTAAAATTGTATGAATCTAATTGTTTAATAAAATGGCTCTACTTTTCCTTTTAAAATGTAATGAACATGGGTAAGTTTATTTTTTAATTATTTTGAAAATAATACTATTCGTACTGTTTTCTTCTCCTAACGTTTAGGTATAAAGCGTTGACACGTATGATATTTTTAATTTATTTAAAATAATAAATTAAAGAATGGCTCTATTTTTTTTTTTTTAAATGTAATGAGGTAACGTGTCGAAAGAAAATATTCCTCTGTTCTAACGAATATTATTTCCATTCTAATTCCACTTTGTAATGTTTAGGTAATGTGTTGACATGTTAATTTTTGTGTATATTTTATCAAATCATTTTCATCGTGTAAAGTTCAAGAGTGCATGGCTGTACTTCCCTCTTTAATTTTAGATTTGTTTTTATTTTTTAATTTTATGAATATTATTGTGTAATCTATGTATTTAGTATACAGATTAGTAAATGACATTAGATTTTATTTATAAAGTATTTATTTTTAATTTTGGATTCTTATATTTGTAAAGAAGATTGATTTTACAAAATTTAAATTTAAAATTAAAATATGGTTTTAAGTTGATCTTCTTTCTACTAATTATTAGCTATCAATTTAAGTATGAGATGTCCAAAATATATTCGAGAATATTGTGTAAAAGAACAAAAAAATTATTTAATTTGAATCATCTAGGAGCTTATCAAGGGAATGTATTTATACTTAACATTCTCATCATGCAAGTACTTACAATCAACACTTGTGTCAATAAGAACAAATTATGGATTTGCATGACTACTTGAAGTATCTTCAAACTTGTTAAAATTGTTAAATCATCTCAAATTGTTTGACTAAGGAGAAGATCTCTTACACAAATACTCGCACCAAGTTTTCATTTGTAAGTTTAGATATTTGAGCCAAACAAGAATATAAAAGCCAAAAACATCCAAATCAAATCCATAGCCCAGGGTCAAATCTACAAAACAAAGATTGAATTCACAACCATATTAGGACAATAGAATTGTTAATCTAATAGGTGTAATCTTACAGATTTTAAGCATGAGTGACATCATTAAGCATTGTTTGTCACAAAATATTTTACATCAAACCTCTAGAGCCAAGTAGATTTGTTTTCTATATTAATTTGTGTGTTTGTTAAGGAACATGTGTGCATAATTATTAAAATATGGACTTTAATATCTAAGGGTATTAACTAGCATTGTGCTTGCTGCAATTAATTAACCCCTAGATGTTTAGGTAAGGTAGTTTTATTTATATCAATAGATTTATCCACAGGGGAATAGCCTTATACTTTATTGTCTTAGATCTATTTTTCTTATTGTTTACATCTTACATTTAAGATTTGGTTTACATTTGATTAGGGTTTGGGCTTTTATTGTTTGTTATATTTTTTATCCTTACCCACCCACCCTTGTTTGTTTTGGATATTATCGTTAGATCATCTATGATAGATTATCATATACCATTATCTTTAACCTCTATCCATACATACCTTACAAGTTTTGATGTGATATTATATTCTTTTGTATTTGATCCTTCCATCCTTAATGACCTCATATTTTTCTATCAAATGGATAATGATGGGTAAAAGCACAAAGTTGTGTCACACTTTCGACCAACTAAATAGTTCCAAGCGAAATTGTTTCGACCTAAACAATTTCGATCGAAATAGTTTCACCTGAAACTAAAATATTTGAATTTTTCCTTGTTGCTTTAAAATGTGGCTCAATTTATGTGCAAGGTTTCAATAGAAAGGGTCTCATTCAAAACCCTTTCGCCCAAAACCCTTTCTACCGAAATTGTCTATGTGGCATCCTAGTTGGTAGCCAACTCAGCCTTTTTCAGAATTTTATGAAACTTTCAACTTCAACTAAATATTTCTTCAATCAAAATATTTTCTTTTAAGAAAAATACCCTTTTGTAGAGCTTGAGTGGTGAATCCAAATATATATATTTTGATATTTTGATTAGTTTTAATATTATATTTTTAAAATAATGCAAGTAGGTTGTTAAAGTTAAAAAAAATGTCGATTAGAAATTTAAAAAAATAGTAAAACAAATTAAAATTTTTGAAAAATATATGGTGCACTAGAGGAGAGAATCCTCTTCAAAAGGGTATAATTTGTTTTTGAAAATGATAAAAAAAAGTAGACAATAGTTGACATCAAATGAGAACTATCAAATTTTGGTAACTTTGACTTTAAAACATTATTATGAGAGAAAAATATACATCAAATTTTCAAAAAAATCATGCACTACATATTGAGTTACCTATTTGGAGAAAAATCAAAGGAAAATGAAGTTTTTTTCTATTTGTTTATCGATGTCAATTGAACATCACTTTTTCCTGAAATTTTCAACATTTCAAAATCTGCTCTTAAATTGATAAAAATATATATCAAAACAATTTTTAAAAAATCTAAAAAATTACATAAATAAACTTCATCAAGGCTTCTACATTTCATTAGTTTACATCATTTTAAAACTCAAAACATAAAGACCACTTTTATGTGGTCGAAGTTGAGAATTTTTTTTGGTGTTGCCAATTCCTTTATAAAGTGTGACACCGGTTTGTACTTTTACCCTAGTGTATTTTCTAAGATGTTGTTCTATTATGTATGTGATCTTTCATCTTTTATCTTTCATATAGTAGGTTATTATTTTCCCTTCTCTTTTAAACACACTCACTTCACTTCTATATGAGCTTCATTTTAATTATCTTATTCTTACAATGAGTTATAGTGATGTCAATGGAAATTATGGTGCTTTATGTTTGAACACTTCTCCTTCATTACACACTAATAAAGCCACACACTCTTTAGTTATTCATGATGTTGTTGAGCCTTGTGATGAGCCAAGTCTTTGGCACATTTTGATCATACTTTTAGAAATACTTTGTTGTTTTTATTATGCTAAAACAAGCATTCAGTCTGTTTATGGGATAGGATATAGACCTTTTTATGACTTAAATATGATGAGTATATTGTGATAAAAAGTCCCATAATTATTACCTTTAATGTTTTATTAGTCTGATAAATACTTTATGGCTTTTTGTGATCATAAACCTTCCTGCAGCCTCCACTACCAAAACTTCCTGCAGCCATATCTGAAACAATGTTTGCCTTAGTTTAATACTTAATGAATGAATGAATAAAGTAATGGATTGTCTTAAAGGATGAACGTGTTGAGCTAACCTTCTTCCTCAGGAAAAGATGGTGAGATATTTTGCAGGTACCACGATTGAAGGAAGGGAATTCAATTTCCACTTGAAGAATTGAAGACCAAATCCATAAAGACTGGTTCAACAGCAAAAGATGAGGAGACAGTTTCAACTCATCCGCCATGCAGGGAGAGTGTTCCAGAAATCTAGGCCAGGCATCTTGGTGGTGCATGAATCCAGGATGATGGCGCTTTAAGACTGCTAAACCAATTTGACTTAGTTCTTGCATTGTCATTCACCTCTTTACTTAAGTTGGTTAAATGTAATAAATGCCTCCCATTTTATAAGGGAAGGTTGGTTAGTAGTTAGGATCAGTTTTCAATAAATAGCCCATTCTCCTTCAGAGAAGGGGTTGGCTAAGAAAATCGCTATTGTAACACACTTTCAGTCTTAGAAATTTAGCCAAGAGATTGTGCCATGTACTTGTTTACATTGAATCAATAAAGCTTATGAAGTTTTTCATCTAATCTGTTGTCTACTTTTGGCACTACCTAAGGGGGCCCACTTAGGGAACTGTCCATACTTTTATTCTGCAAGTTAGAATAGCTGCATTTTCCTTCATAGAAGTTAATGTGACTGTTCCTGCAGCTGGCAGAAACACAGAGCTGTCAACTGTTCCTGCAGCCACTAGGAGCAGAATAGGTTATCTTTCAGTTTTTCATTTCCAAAGCAAAGTTAAACAGTAAAGTTGTTTTTAGTACTTAAATTCCAGTATAAGGCATTTTAGGAATCATGCATGTCTGGAAGGGTGATTAGTGCATATCTTGTGCTGTCCCATTTCAAGTTTACATCCCTGGGTTGATAATTAAATGAGGTTCTTTAGTAGGTCATGACTGCCAGTTGTGATGTTCAATCCCTGAGTAGAGGAATTCATGTTCCTAGTTATTGAGCTGATTAAAGAACACTACACCTTGTAAGGATATTCTCTTTATAATCCATGATAGCCCCATTTCTATATCTTTAGGTTCATGTCCCCTTGATGTTGCATCTAATTTGAAGCTTAGGGATAGTGATACTTGTGTATAACCTTCTTTTAGGCATGATAATTATGTGTTTTGTAATGATAATTCTCTTGCATCTCACATAGATTTATTCATGATTATAAACTACCTTTTGATACACGACATGATTATATTGGACCTTATAATGATAGTTTTCCTATATTGCATGTTAGATCACATGGGTATTTATGATGATTCATTATTGTGTACTACATTACATGATGATATTATTGCCTTTGGTGAGGAATTGATGCTTCATGACTTTGATGGTACTACTAATGCATCTTGACATGTTAATTCATTCTTGCCAATCACGAGTGCATTGATGATTATATATTATTTATGAGTGGATTTAGAGTCTAATTGATGAAACATTAAAATGGTTTGACTCATCTCGTATTCTTTATAGTCTATTCATGTAATTGGTATGTGGTTATATTGAGTATTTAACTACCATAGAGTGATTGACAATAGACCTTTTTCTAGTTGATTTTATACCTTGCATAATGTATTTTCAAGTGATGACAATTTAATAATTCATAAAATTTGATCTCTTTTAGTATATATTATATATAACAAGGTATACACATGTTGTGCATGGTTCACTTATTAGGAAAAATATGTCTCAACCTTACAACTATAAAAGGTTACTATTTATATTAAATTTACATTTAAGCATAGATGGATCTAAAAATTTCCCCAAAGGGTAAATTTTCAACCCAAGATCATGTCTGGTTTTCAAGATATTAAAGTTCATTTTTAAAAGTTTCAAAATCTGTATTGAGGCACTTAGAAGTCATTATTAGGCCTAAAAGTGGTCATCACTGGTGTATCTAGTTATAACATGATAGAGCACTTCACAAGCTTTTCAACAGTTCAAATGGTTTATCAATTGGACTCCTAAATCAAAATTTATGACCTCTGAAATTTGGGTCTCCCAAAATTAAGAAATATGAAAAATATGTTGGACATAGAAAAGATTTGTAAGAAGAAGTTACACGTGTTGGTGTGTATTTTGATACATCATAGAGCATATTGATTGGATATAATTTGCGTGTCACTTTTGGGTGGTTTTAGCTCATGGTTTTGTAAATATCATTTGATGGTTTCATGTATTGTATCTTCTATTGTAGAGTATTAAAAATGAATAGCTACAAAGAATAATCAAATCCTTCAAGGATTCAAGTTTCAACCCTCCACTCAAGTAAGTCTTCATGTAACTACGCCCTTCAATTTTACCCACTAATTAACTGAATGTGTGTTAAAAGAACATAGAAATTATCTAAACTCTTTAGACTTCAAAATTTGAAAGTACAAAGCATAGAGGTTTCCCAAGCAGCTTAACAAGCTCTCTATTCTAGAAAAAATGCACGAATATCAAATGATAGTGTGTCACACTAGTGTCCTATATGGATAGATAACAGAAGTTGCCACAAAGAAACACAAACTATTCCATACAATGTTCTAGATATAAAAGACTATGAAATATATCTACTCAACAAATATGGAATAACTGGAATGGAAACACTAAATGAACTTAAATAGTTTAAGTAACAAAGGAGAGTTCAGAGTATCACCAAAGACATCCAACAAGATCAAAGACTCCCTCCAAACAGCTCCTTCACTAGTGTCTACACACATAAGACCAAAGAGACGGGTTGGGTGGCTATATAGGAGCTTGCCTTAGTTAAACTCCCATTTTGGTGTTCCCACCTCCATGGACAACCTTAGACAAGATGATAGAATATAAACCTAAAACAATGGAAAGAACAATATGCTAACAAAATAAAGACAATACGCTCAATAGAAAATCTCAAAGAGTTACCATCCCCAAGCACAGAAGCAAAGTAGCTTCCTAGTGCAATGAAGAAGTGGAAAGAATCCTCAAGATGAAAGTGGCCTCTTCAAATAATATCAATGGAGCTTTGCAAGATATCACAGGGATTGTAGCAATGGTAGAATGATGGAGTTTTAGAAAGTTGTGCGAGAGAGAGAGAGAGCTAGAGAGTGTTGTAGAATGCCAGAGAGTTGTATATGAAGTTCAAAAGATCAAGATGGGATGCCAAGAAGGAAGGATTTTTGGTTTAAATAGCAATACCCAAATGATCCTCAATGAAAGTGAAAGTTGGAAAAGGTGTTACACTGTCGAAATGCAACAAGTGTAATGTCCCAATGGCTAACACAATCATGAATTTTCCTAGGATGATAGTGTGGCACGCAGCTATCCGAGCAAAAATCGGACTTAACAATCGAGGAACTGGAAATGCAAGGTATTGAAGGATGGTTTGGGTTGAAGTTGGGATTAAAGACCATAAGTATCTTAATTATAACTAAATGGGAAGGCATATGTAATGTGAAATTGCATACAATGCAATTTACAACATTACATTTTTCCCCCACTTCAGTGAGCATATATGTTCAAGAGAAGATTTGTGAGCTAAAGTAAAAAGAGGAGAGTATTTTACCCAAGATGCGAAGGGGAGCAAAGTCTTTTGTCTCCATGGAGTTTTCCCCAGGGAAGAGACATGAGTCAATCCTGCATAAAACGGTTAAGCTGCATCACTATAAACATTTTAACTATAGTCAAACATGTTACGTGAAAAGTGAAAATTAGACATAAAAAATTATATAGACACGAGATGACACTAATATGTTTGGGTAGCAAGTTGTGTTATGCTAGGGACCGTATGAAAATCCAATCGGCTTATGACTTATACAAACTGCATTGTAGGACAACTGCAGAAAAGAGACATAGACATTCATAAAGACAAAGTCTAGTGGGTTCCCCACATGATAGATGATGAATAAGATGGTTAGATGCAATCATATTTCAAAAAGTATTGTAAGATAAGAGATTTATAAGATGAATATGATAGCCCCCCCTTAGAATGGATTATGCTACACAAAGGAGCACGAGTTATTCTAAGAAGAAGAAAGAGATGTATCATGAAAACATAACGAGATGTATTCATGGAATACTATTTGGTAACAGGTAGCACATGACACACACAACATCAATAAAATGAAATATATGAGAGAGACAAGGGGATCCTAGTATTTGAGGTTAGTAGGATTCATATCGATAACATCTATATATAACTGTGTATGAATCATCATCATACCCCCAAATATTTTAGATCATGAAGGAGCACATAAGGAAAAAAATAAAAGTTCAAGTCATCATGGAAGAAGGCCTGCATGCCCCCAATGCCTTGCATCGTCCCCAAATGTAAAAAAAAAAGTATGACAAAAAGAAGAATGATGATACAAATAGAGGAAATGTACAACAAATTTTCTCCCTTGTATCCAAGTACCTATGAGGGTATCTTGGGTCTTCTAGTAGAGAGCACAAATATATACAAGCAATTACAAGGGAATACAAGCAAACATACAAACTCTAATCTAAAGGCATGAAGGGTATTGCTTTAGTCAATCATTCCCATCAAGTAATCTTCCTCCCAATCTTGTTCATAGGGGCATGGAGGTTGAGCTCACAAAGGGAGAACAACTAAGTCAATACCAAGTGTCTCGCCTACATTAAGGGTTAGGAATGAGGTTGCCTCAACATTCTCATCCACCAATTATTGTGAGTCAAGTGTTAAAAATCTTGTAAAGATAGCTGACAGAGTTGGAATATTCTCCAAAGATTCGAACATGCACTTCTCCAAAGAGGAGTGTGGTGACTCAATTGTAGGTTGTGGAAGAACAGAAGCCTTAGTGTCATCCTCCAAAAGAGGGGCAGTGACAAACTCCAACAAAGGGTGAACCTCCTCAATGATGAGAACAAAAGAAGAAAGGGGAGCCAACTTCTTACGATGAAACTTGGGGATGGGGCCCAACTCAATCTTGCACTTAGATGATTGGTGTGAGATCTTCACATCAATCGTGGTAGGCTTATGGACCCCAAGAAAGCTAGAATCCTAAGAGGCAGGAGGCACATATAGGAACACACTATATATGACCTTTGTATGAAGCATGTCTATGGGCTATACAAATGGAGAAATATCGAGCAAAGAAGTGATAAGAGGTGGTTACAAAGAGGGAGCAACAAATACCTACACCCTTTTGGGGTGAGGTTCATCCACATCTCTTAAAGGAGCTAGAAGTAGGATAGAAATAGGAGCGGAAACAAAAGTAGAGACAAAAGAAGAAGCAGAAACTACAACAAGAACAAAAGAAGAAGACTTAAGAGCTGAAACAAAAGACTCATCTGCAGTCTTTTGTGCAGCATCACATTCCCTTTCCAACGCATGTCAACAATGCTTACACTCACACGTAATTTGGTTTCGACGAAGATGGGGACCAAGAACACAAGCCTTAGAACACTCCAGCATCTTATTCAAATGGTGGAGTTGTGCTCACAGTTGTTGTTGGTGGAAGGACATGCTCCTTAGGTGGAATAGGAGATACTAGCCCAGTGTGGAAGCCTTAATCTCAACCATGGGCATCTTTCCTCCTTATGCCTTCTAGGTAAGAGGAGGAATAGGAGGAACCCTCAGGGACTAATATGTTGGAGTTGAAGGTCAAGGACTAGTTGAAGAAAACTGTTTGACCTTTCCATACATAATAGGGCAAGGGATATCAAGAAGAATGAGAAGCTTAAAGACATGGGTCTTTGATTTTGACAACACAGGTACCTTTCCTTTTCTTGTGCTAAGCATAGTCGAAGGGACAAAAGGCACTGTTGGAGGTTATGAGGTCTTAGAAGAAGGGAGATCTACTTGAGGGAGTGTGCTTGTCCTTAGCCCTTGAAGAAGAATTCCTAGAGGAAGAAGCGTGTTGTTGCGCAAGAGTAGACTAAAACGAATTGCAAAAGGAGGTGGAACCAAATCAAATGCTAAGCCCCTAGTCTTATACTTATAATATGATCTCTATAATAAATCATCATGGGGTAGAATGGGTCCCACCAAAGCAAGCCATAAATGATCAAGAGAAAAGCCCCACGTGACACTAGTGGCTTATACCTAGTGTTCTAAATAGTCTACACAATGCCCTCATAAGGAAACTTTAGGAACCTGTGGATACCAGAAGCAACAACATTCATGGAAATAGCCCAAGGAATGTCTAGTTTCACTCTGAATAAGCCTGATTTTTCTATCACAATAAATGTTGTAGAAACAGTCTTAGGTCCCACAAGGACCGATAAAGAAATGGATGTCGGAGTGGAAAGAGAAATACCATCATGTGTACGAATGATAACTTTACATTCCTAGAGGGGATTAGAGTTGGGTTAGGTTACAATTTAGGGTCAAGGCTAGGGTTAAGGTTAGGGTTAAAGTTAGGGTTAGGGTTATGAGAAATATAATTATAATTAGGTTAGGGTTAGTGTTATGAGAAATAGAATTAGGATTAGGGTTATGGTTAGAGTTAGGGTTGGGCTTACGATTTGAGTTAGGGTTAAATCATGGTTAAGGGTTTACTATTCAAGTTAGGGTTAGGTTTAGATTTAGGGTTAGGTTATGAGAAATCTAGGATGAAGATTAAGGTTAGATTAGGGTATATGGTTTAGTGTTTAGAGTTAGGTTTTGAGTTACAGTTACGGTTGGGATTTAAGATGGTATTAGGGTTAGGGTTTAGGGTTACAGTTACGGTTAGGATTATGGTTTATGGTTAGGGATAGAGCCAATTATTTTAATATTTTTATATAGAAATAAAACTGATTTATTTGCTTGAAATAGAAAAGTATAAGGGTTATGATAAATAGGGTTAGTATTAGGATTAAATTTAGAGTTGGGGTTAGGGTTTTGAGAAATAGGATTAGGATAATCTATAATATTATTATTTAACTACATATTAGGTTAGGACAGGCTTATCTATCTTAATATTCATCCATATAATATACACCAAGATATATCATTTTTGAAAAATCAAAATGTATTATATAGATTATATTTAAGATAAATACTAATTAAAATGGCACACTTAGAAACAAATTCATTCACTTACTACTACACACCTTATCTATTAGTTCGTCTATGAACCAAAAAATCATTGTTTTAAATACCATAAAAAATAGAAAGTGTTTATTTATCATGTCATTCTTCCATGTTTGGGGGTTGCCCTTACTAGGGGAAGAGCACCAGTAACAAACATAGTTCCAATAATTGTTTACTCCATGCACACCTGGTGGATTAAAGACTCTAGGGCATCTTGTTCAACTGGTGGAGTTGTCCTCACAGTTATTGTTGGTGGAAGGACATGCTCCTTAGGTGGAAAAAGAGATACTAGGGGTGCAGAAGCCTTAATCTCAACCATGGACACCTTTCCTCCTTATGCCTTCTAGGTAAGAGGAGGAATAGGAGGAACCCTCAGGGGATGATATGTTGGAGTTGAAGGTGAAGGACTAGTTGAAGAAGATTGTTTGACCTTTCCATACATAATAGGGCAAGGGATATCAAGAAGAATGAGAAGCTTAAATACATGGGTCTTCGATTTTGACAACATGGGTACCTTTCATTTTCTTGTGCTAAGCATAGTCGAAGGGACAAAAGGCACCGTTGGAGGTTATGAGGTCTTAGAAGAAGGGAGATCTACTTGAGGGAGTGTGCTTGTCCTTAGCCCTTAAAGAAGAAGTCCCAGAGGAAGAAGCACATTGTTACGCAAGAGTAGACTAAAAAGGAATTGCAAAAGAAGGAGGTGGAACCAAATCAAATGCTAAGCCCCTAGTCTTATACTTATAATATGATCTCTATAATAAATCATCATGGGGTAGCATGGGTCCCACTGGAGAAAGCTAGAAATGATCAAGAGAAAAGCCCCACGTGACACTAGTGGCTTATACCTAGTGTTATAAATAGTCTACACAATGCCCTCATAAGGAAACTTCAAGAAAATGTGGACAACATTCATGGAAACAAGCCAAGTAATTCCTAGTTTCACTTTGAATGAGCCTAATTCTAGTATCACAATAGATGTTGTAGAAATAGTTTAGGTCCCACAAGGACCAACAAAGAAATGTATCCTAGAGGGGAAAGAGAAAGACCATCATGTGTACGAATGATAGCTTTACATTCCTAGAGAGGATTAGAGTTGGGTTAGGTTACAATTTAGGTTCAAGGGTAGGGTTAAGGTTAGGATTAAAGTTAGGGTTAGGGTTATTTGAAGTAGAATTACAATTAGGTTAGGGTTAGTGTCATGAGAAATAGAATTAGGATTAGGGTTATGGTTAGAGTTAGGATTGGGCTTACGATTTGAGTTAGGGTTAAGATTATGGTTTAGGGTTTAATATTAAAGTTAGGGTTAGGTTATGAGAAATAGGATTCAAATTCAGGTTAGATTAGGGTTTATGGTTTAGTGTTTAGAGTTAGGTTTTAAGTTACAGTTATGGTTGGGATTAGAGATGGTATTAGGGTTAGGGTTTAGGATTTGGGTTAGGGTTTAGGGATACAGTTATGGTTAGGATCATGGTTTATGGTTATGGTTAGAGTAGATTATTTTAATGTTTTTATATAGAAATAAAACTAATTTATTTACTTAAAATAGAAAAGTATAAGGGTTATGATAAATAGGGTTAGTATTAGGATTAAACTTAGAGTTAGGGTTAGGGTTTTGAGAAATAGGATTAGGATTAGGATAATATATAATATTATTATTTAACTACATATTAGGTTAGGATAGGCTTATCTATCTTAATATTCATCTATATAATATACACTAAGATATATCATTTTTGAAAATTGTATATCTCGAATTATATTATATAGATTATATTT
>VDFB02117150.1:0-10391 GCA_007258455.2 Sequoia sempervirens | reverse complement strand
TCAAGGGAATAATATTATTATCAATGTTATCTTTTCCTTTTATGGTGATATTCTTCCCAGAAGGAGAGTGTTCAAGAGAACAACAAACCTTATGTTTTTGACAATTAAGGCTTGGTTCATTCAAGCTAACTTCATCACAACTAAGGTAGTTATGAATGGTTGAATTTGTTTGATGATTGATAATGGGGAGATTAAAAGAAGACTCTATTTGATTGTTAGTTGTTTCTAAGGTCTCATTCTCTTGTTCCATATTATCTACCCTACTAGGAGAGCTTGTAATATGTTTATTTGAGTTTGAAATTTGTAAACTAGCTTCATCACAAATGGGAGATGCATCAAGAGAAGGACCATTATTATTTTCAAATAGTTCTTCCCATAGGATAGGGACATTAGGGAAGGTGGGGGAAATTTTCTCATGATCTTGAATAGGTATATCTTCTAACACCAACCTATCCTATTTGCATTGAGGATGGAATATAGGAGAAGAACAAGTTTGACTATCATGATTATGGAGACTAGGTAAGGTAATGTCTAGAAATATGTCTATGATATAATCTGCATGTTGTGTTGTGTGATCATCATGATTACTTAGTGTGATGTCCTCTTCTTTAGTAATGTTATGTCTAATAGGAGAGGTAAGAGGAGAGAAACAACTTGGATTGTCAAAACTCTCATCAATTAGTTTTTCAAACACTATAATATCTTATTCACAAATGGGAGAGAAAATAGGAGAAGAACAAATGTAAATGTTATGATTATCCAAGATTTCTTTCACTAAACTATCCTCATCCACAAAAGGGGAACTAGGAGAGTGATCTATGATGAAGAAAAAGAGAGGGGAAAGGACCTCATATTCATATGCATTTAACAAAATTCTCTTACTACATGCAATAAGATCTAAAAAGAGAACATGCAAGATAATAACTATATAACCTTGTAATGAAAACATGATGGAATGATTATTCTACAAACTTGAAATGTAACAATTTTAAAACAAAGATGCAAAAGAGGAATGTAATTTTTTAGTTTTTAAAGATGACAATTGACTGATTGTGATATGTAATAAGATGAGAATGCAAACTTGAAATTAAAACCATGCATGAAATGAGCTAATGTAAGCTAAATCTAATGAAATTAATATTGTAGAAACTCAGCTAAGCATTATAGATAACTAATGGAAACAAACAGAAGCATAAAAATAAGGTTTTTAGCTCTGTAAAAGGTTGTTTTAGGGGTGAAAAGGGACCGATTCTCTCAAGGTGGAAAATGAGTCCCAGTATGGATTAATTTCAGATATTTCAGAAGTTTCTGAGTGATTTTGATGTTTTCTAAGTGCGATGATGCAGGACTAAGTTAAAAATTCAGAATTTTAGAAAATTGAAATGAATTTAAATGCTAACAATGCAACCTAAATGCACTTTTTATGAATGCAAAATTTGAAACCTAGCATGCAAATTAATCCATGCAAATCCTAATGCAAGGTCAATGCGAGCCTAGATCTATGATGAACGACTCCAAAATAAGACAAAAAATTGTTCAAAAAGTAGGTCCACCAAAATGAACCATTGATTTTAATGTTAGGTATGTTATGTCTCTTTTGCTCAATTAGGGTCTTTCACCTAATGAAAAGAGATAGATCCCACAACCAAAATCTAGGTGGTTCACTCAAATAAGGGGATGTATGATGAAGTTAAGACTAAATGCAATGAATATAAATGAAATTAAATGATTAATTATGCAAAACCTAAGAAATGTAATTTTTTTGAAAACACATTGTGTAATGAAAAAACACCTAGAAATGTGAACAAAACTAAATAGAAATCGATGAGGGTAAAGTGCACGGAACATGGATGAAAACTAGAAATGGCTTTTGCAGTAAGTGATTAAAGATTTTAGGCACAGTGGGACTCATTTGCCATTCTAAGCGGGTGGTCCTAGTTTTGTAAAATATTACGAAACACCATTTTCAAACAAATAGGTATCTAAAAATGGAAAGAGCAAAAAGCTGACCTAGAGGTGGGACTCATTTTCCACCCATGGTGAATACTGAGTCCACTTTAATTCCCCCGAATATTCAAAGAGTGAAATCCGAGCTTTTAGTGCACGCTACATTTCTCTAGAGCATCTGGTGCGAAACTATCGGTTTAGGCCTAAAAGTGACTTTTATTGATATTTGACCTATATAATGAAGATGAATTGAACACCTTTGTAATGTATTCAATGATTTCTAAGCTTTGAAGAAGCCTAAATATACAACACACAAACAGGGACTGTTGAATGTTAGGGCATGGTGTTTTCCTTGGTTAAACCCCTTTTAGGTAATTAAACAAAATAGAGAAAGAATGTGATGAAGCATGCAATAATGGTCGTGCTTTTACATGAAGATTGATAGTAGACCCATCTACAAAAAACATGAAGATCTACCTTATTCTCTTGTAAGCTATCTTGATGACTTATTGATGAAATCCTAACATGACTTAGGAGAATAGAAGATAAATGATGGATAGTTGATAAGAGATGTGTGAATGATATATGAGATTAATGGGACTTAAAATGAGAAACACACTTATTTATACACATATATGCCCTAATAACCCAATAATACCTCATCATAGGTAACATGGTATTTTAAATAAAAACTTGAAAGAAAATTTAAAATAGTTTGAATTTTGTGCCAAGAGGGACTCATTTGTCACCCATGGTGAATGGGTCCCACCTTGGACTTGAAAGTGGGTGTTAGGAATTATCTTGCATTTAATATTGTTTATCGAGTTTACATTCAAACATACACTTAATTAAGTCTTGTGAGTGCATAAAGGGGTCAAATAAAGCACAAGAAAGGTGTAAATAGTGAAAGTAAGCCTAGAAAAGTGTGAAATCTTGTTACAAGACTTTACAACACTTTAAATAGAACTTAACAAGTGATGAAAAGGTGATTTTTAGGTGAATTATAATGAAAAAAGTCTAGAAAAGTGTAGAAATGTATTACAAAACTTCACAAGACATCATTAAATGCATTTTCAAAGGTCCAAGACCTAGATATGTGAAAAACACCTCACAAGATCAAATCAAGGCCTTATTAAGTCTGATTTATCATGAATTATTCCCATGTCAAGCAAGTTTCCTTTTTTCTATGGTAAAAAAATATCATCATAGGGTATCTTGTCTTAAGAATGAAGAGGCACATGACAATTTGAATCATGATCATCAAGGAATGATGGAGTATCATGATCTCCATATATATCCCAAAGCTTAGTCTAAAGAATATGAGGAAAATCACAATGATCAATATCTTTCAAACATCATCATCAACATGCATTGCAATAACCTCTTAAACATCATACCTGCTACAACTCCAAGAATTATTTTGGATAAATTTAACTAGAGGGGGAACGAAAACATACAAATGTGGCAACAAATAAAGTGATTGGAGATGGTTTAAGATGCAATCTCTCCATTGTTTATAGTTCCCTTCCCAACATAATTAGTGAAGGATGAAATGAAAATACCATAACAAACTATCATTGATCTACATAATTACAAATACATTGAAATTTGATCTCAATAAGAAACTCCCAAATATGATGCACAATTGAAAATTAAGCCTCCCAATACAAATAGACTTTCTCCAAATTGTAGTATGTCCAAGCTATCAAGTGAATGCCACAAATTGAAAAAACTCAATAGAATGTACCTAGGGATGAATATGAGGAAATTAGATGGAAAAAGTTATATAGCTATGAGTCAACTTCACAATGCCACTAGAATATCCAAAATCTGAAAAACTGGTGAAAAGCTATGAGCTTGGGAGTCCAAAAGGAATCACTTACTTCAATATGTGATAAAATATGATAGGAATAAAATATAATTAAAAATATTGTACCACTAGCTAGTTCTTAGAACCAGCTTTCCAATGATATCTTGTTTATAAAAATCTAATACTCGAGTCAAAATTTATGGTGATTTAAAAAAAACTTCCTAATTAAGATATGATGGGGATTCCATGATGATCACTTGGCCATCAAATTTAAGATAGTCACTTGATTTTTTTGAAAAATCACCAAAAAATAAATTTACCTCAAAATATGAAATATTGTATATGATGTCGACCAAAGAGGATTTTTTTCTACAACAAGGGGGAGGAAATTTTTTCCTACAACTTGTACGATCCGTACGATGCCCTTCAAATATTGTTGCAAAAAACCTCTGATAGCCTCTAGATGATGAAGTCAAATTTTGACAAATGGGTAGGTGATCCTTAGGTTTTCAGACCTTTTGAACACAATGGTGGAGTCAAATCTAACCCAAAGTGCCTCAAAAATTAGTTCTCTCCCATATGAGAACAACTAGCACTTCATGAAAACCCTTAGCTTGTGATAGTCTCCTTAGATCAACTTCCTAATATGAGATGGATCTCCTATGGCCTATGCTCTGATACCATCTTGGAAATATGAACAATAACCAACTTGAAACTATGCATACTTCAAAGGATCAACCAAGAAAAATACCATCCAAATGAATAAGAAAGTGTTGCAACATGAGAAAGAAGAAAAATTGATCAAATGGTGATCTATAATGAATTGATCTAAAATATTTGAGATGATTTTGTAATAACGGAAAAGGTATCCTTTTTCCTTACTTGATTTGGGAATAATTGTCACTGCATTAACCTATTTTTTCCTAGGTCTGATGTTCTAATGTGTTGTAACACATTCACATTGATCTTGGGCCCCTTTTTAATAAAAGGCACCTATGTATCTTATTTTAGGTGTTATAAAGTGTTGTAACACACTTTCACAATTATCTAGGGTCTTCTTAATTAATTATGGTTAATTAAAGTTAATTGGCCCTTTTAATTCAAATTCAAGTCTTATTTGTGACGTTTTTCGAAGATCTATCTTGAAACCCATAATTCAAATTGTAAAACATTTAATTTGAAATTTTGAGGTCCTAGAAATTGGTGCTAAGACCCATTCACCCTAGGTGGTGAATGGGTCTTCTCTCTATAATACACCCCTTTCTTTACAGATTCTACATTAGTTTTTGATGTTCTTTCACCCCCAAAGGCAAGGTCCTGGAAACTTGTTCCAGGACCCATTCGCCCTATGTGGCAAATGGGTCCTCCTTTAATAAGGACTCCCTTTTTGAATTTGATTCTAGTGAGATTTTAATAATATTCATTTCTAGATTTGGTGTCAACTAGAATTATTTGAATTTTGGGGTTAATCTCTTGATCTAGTATAAATAAGGGGTTAACTCACATTGTTTCTCCTATAAAATTTATGAGATATACTAGCAACTTAAAGAGAGCATAATTATATAGCACTTCAAGAGAATTTTCATAGGAATTTCAAGGAAGATTATCAAGAGTATATGGAAGCAATTCAAGATCATTTCATCATGTCAATGGTTTAGTGGATTCCTACATGTTGTTGAGCTAAGATAGTGGATGTAGCATTGAAGATCTACTTGCAAGCATTGCTACACATCTTATTCAAGGATCAAGATCTACATTCTTCATGGCCACTTCATGTTAGTTTGTAGATTTATACTCCAAGAAAACATCCAAGGTATCATCAATTGTATATTTTATGTTTCATGCTTCAATTACATTATCTCATCATTTGGTGTAATTACCTACAAGGGCTTTGACTTAGGAAAACCCCTATTCAATAACAATCAACAAGTTTTTCTTCCCTTGAGTGTTTGTTTGCAGATTTATAGGTTGAAGATCAAGTGGAGAATAATTTTGAAGCAAAATTGTCAAAGTTATCAAGTTGGAAGATTGACCTTCAGAGTGTAAGAAAAATGAACTGAAGCTACATAATTTATTATAGGTTTTTGGGAGGTGAAAAATGAGGATCTGAGAGTGTAGATGTCAAAGAAAAGAACTCATATCTCAGTATCATAAAATCTAACAAGGACCCATTAGCGACTAAAGGTGAATGAGTCCTTTATGCCCTAAAAACAGGCTTCTTGCAACAAGGTACACACCATTTTAAGCTCTAAAAAATCCCCTCATAGTTGATATAATAGTTAGGGTCAGTTTTTTACTATTATTTATGCATCTTGGCCTTCATAATTGAGTGAAACATCCCTAACAAAAATAGTGGTTCATCATCTTGTTAACTCATTTTGGTGAACCCACATTTTTTGGTGTTTCATTATGGTGAACCCGACATTGAATATTGCGATTTTTTTATTTTGAAGTTGTTCATTGCATCCTAGGTTATATCTTGCATTCATTTGCATTTAGATTTTCATTGAATAAGATCTGATTTAGGGTCTTGCTTTGCATTCAAATTTTCATCCCATTTAGGGTTTAGATTTGAATTGTTTTGCATCTCTCTAAATCTAAAAAAATACAAAAAAAAAAGAAGTAATTGTGCATATCATTTAGATCTTATAAAATTGCATTTGAAAATAAAAACAAAATTTTCTTTCAACCTAGGTCTTTGCATACATTATTTCATTGCATTTTCACATTGCATTTTTGGAAAATTTGAAACTGAAACTTATTGCCTCAGACCTAGAATTGAAAGACATTATTGAAAGCTTGAAAATCATCCAAAAGTAGTTTAAAATACCTAACCAAGAGCCATTCACCCTTACTAGCAAATGAGTCTCTGATCAGGTCAAAACTGAACCTTCTACCATCTAAAAAAGAATTAAAAATCACTCTAAAATCAATAGAAACATCTCACAAATACCTAACCAAGACCCATTCACCCTTACTAGTGGATGAGTCCCTGTTAGATCTTGATTTGCAATTTCTAGAAATTAAAATCTCAGTTTGAGGCCTTTGTTTGTTGATGTTACTTTCCTGTTTTATTTTCCCAATTTGTTGTTTCATCAAATTCATTGCATTTTGCTTAAATTGCTTCATTTAAGTGCATTGTCAAAATTCAAAACTGCATTCAAACATTTCATTTTCAATTTATTGCATTGTGTAATCAATAAATTGTATGGGTATGTGCAGGATCATCATGGAAAAAATAGGCCCTTAAGTGGCAAAAAAATCCAAAAAATCAGAGTTAGGAAACTTGACATAAAAATTTGAATAAGTTATGTATATTATTTCAAAAATATGTAAGAATAGAATCTATAGCAAATTTAATGTAGTTTCTAAACTACTAGGTTTATTTAAAAAAAAAATCTATTTAGTAAAATTTGAAATTTCAATGCGATGGTACTTAATTTTAGGAAAAAATAAATAGGTGTCTATCACGGCCAACCTAAGTAACCACAATAAAATGATAATATTTTATAAGATTTTAGATATAAGTAGAGGCTCCATGTCCCAATGATGCATATTTTTTTATAATTTTTTTCAAGTAAATAATTAATTATGAATTTTAATACAACTTTAGAAAATATAAAAGGCGCTTCGTGTGTTTAACCCCACCTTAACGGTCAAAACTTCGCAAATTCATTTTTTTAATTCTATAATGTCTGACATAAGTGTGACACATGTTTTGGATTCAAAAATGTGATACCATTTGAAAGCTATAGTGTTTTTTCAATCAACCTATCAATCAAGACTTTAATCACAATTCAAATAGAAAATAAATAATATTTTTTATTAAATTCAAAGTAAAGCATAATTTATATTGATGGAAAGTTGATAATCTCCTTTAAAAACCCTTTTCATTTCATCAATTTTGGGTAAAAAAAAATTCGTCAGCTACATACCCTACACATACCCATCATATTGTCACTTTTTGGCCCATCATGATCTTGCACATACCCGTATTACTTGGAATTTGAAAATTGCATTTCATTCTAGGTTGTTGCATTTCCCTTTTTCTATTTTATGGTTTACACACTAGGTTTGTAAAACTTGTATGAGATTTAAAACTTGGTGTCCTATTGGAAATACTATTGTAAGATGAAGTTTGAGGTTCATGTCATCCCACGATATCTCACTTGTTGTGGATCTCAAGCTTTCTAGCTCTCTTTCTGATAGTGTTGATAATCAACCCTCCATGGCTCATAGTTTACATACTTCATTTCCCATGACTTCACCTCCTACAACCAATGTGCTTAATGTTACCAACACCATCCCTACCATGCCTAGTTCCAATCAAGCTTCAGGGTCTACTCTAAGCCAAGGTGGAATTTCAACTTCATCCTCCATGATACCAATGTCCATTCCTACATACACTAGTACACAACCCACAACAACCTTTCAACCCATAACAAGCTTCCATCCCACAACAACCTTTCAACCCACAACAAACCTTGCAACCTACCACAACCATTCAACCAACCACAACATCATACCTACTAGATTGTGTACACTTCCATAGGTATTCCCACAGGAAATACTTCTATTCTTGTCCATTCAAACACAATAATTCCTCAACAATCCACCTTCACCAACCTATAATTAACTAGCCCCTCGCATACATACACCACTCCACCTTATTCCCCTCAACCTTACAACCAAAATGATACCCTCACTAACTCCCTTTTGAAAACTATGGCATCCCTCCAACAACAAGTGGCAACATTACAACAAAATAACAACAATCAATCTTTGCAATAGATCAAATCCAACACACTATCTTTTGACATATTAAGAGCGTAAATTCCACAAACTATAGAAGTTCCCCGATTCGAGAAATATGGTGGAAAATGAGATCCTATAAGCCATGTTTCCATTTTCACAACCTTGTGTAGTGATTTCATATTTGAGGATAAACTTTTCACTAAGCTATTCTCTAGGTCCTTGAAGGATACTTCTTTAGAGAGGTTCTCTTCTTTGTTGAATAATTAAATTTCCTCATTCAATGAACTCATTGATTCCTTTTACAACCACTTCCATATTCACATGGGTCCCAAGATGACCCTTGCTGATTTAATGTCATGAAAACATAAAGAGGATTAGAAAGTGATTGATTTCATAGAAAGATACCAAACACTGTATTCACAAGTAAACATTAAGATTCCTAACACTGACCTTCAATGAATGTTTATTTCCAACTTACAAGATAAACTCCAAATAAAAATTAAAATGTTGAAATTTCCATCTTTAACATAGTTATGTACCACCCTTTGTGATTATCAAAATTTGACTTCTAGTCGTGATGTGAAAAATCCCACTTAGTTGTACTAAAAAATCTAAACCCACAACTCAGAACAATTACTAACCTTTCAAGGAATAGAATAAGGGATTTTTACAACTAAATTCCCCTCAAACAAGTCAGAAAACTAATAAAAAAGTGGCATATATGAAAACAACCACTCCTTTTGGGGAAAGGGAGAGAGAGTTCACTCCTTTACCTGATACTCTTCATAATATCATGTTGCAGCTTATTGACAAAAAAATGCTTATGTTACCTCCTGTTAGTGAGTGTGACCCTAATACACCATTGCCTAGAGGCTTTCAAAAAAATATTATTTTCATTACCATCAACAAAATGGACATGGTATAGAATACTATGTTTTAAACATCTTGTGTAATACCTTATTGACAATAATCAATTTCAAATCGGAGGTGTGAATGATAAAGGCAATAAGTCTATAGCTCCTCATAATAAAAGTTTGCAAATATTTACAAATATCATGCCTTAACACAATATTTCATTTGTCAAAGCTAGTGAAACGAAGAATGAAATGATGAATGTTGACACAAATGATGAACACATAACTGATGAACAACCCATTAAAATGGTAGGATTTATTGAAGCTAGACCTCATAAGGGATAAAATAAAAATCATCTTGATATTTATTTCTCACAAAATGACATACTTAAAAGTGCACCTGATGGTCCTATTTACATAGCCAGCTGAATCAATGACAAGACCACTAATGAGATATTGATTGATCTTGTCTGTGGAGAGAATGTGATCATAGAAGAATTCCTATGTGTGCATGAACTATATCAAAATACATATGAAAAACTAAAAGCATGGATCAAGATGCATAATGGATTTTCTTTCCCTACAATAGGCTCGATAGATCTCCCTTTAAAGGTTGGACAAAAAACACTAAATGTATCATTTTGCATCATTCCACAATCAGACCAATTTCGTGTGAAGCTAGGATATCCATGGCTTCACTCATAGATCTAATAATAAAGGCTCGGGATTTTTTCATTAGATTTCTTTTGGAATGAGCCTATGTAACAGAACAATATGAAAATGGTGATGTTGTTGCACCACTATTCTCCTATTGTCACTCAAATATGTCCTAAGATCCCTAATTGGATTGACTATCAACCCAAAGGGTGAGTCAATTCTCAACAAGGAAGACCTAGGAGGGGTTTTTTTTAAGCTTTGAGAGGTTCACCACCAAGAAAAATCTTGGAAAAGACAACCTAACATCCAACTCAAAAAATCCTAGTAATACAAGCCAAATGAAGAGTACAAATGATGAAATTTAAACA